>JAPVLO010001624.1:0-65901 GCA_027257055.1 Cephalopachus bancanus | reverse complement strand
TCAAAAACCTTTTGGAAAAGATTTACCATTCGTTATGACACTAAGAACATTTGTGATTCACAGAAGGAGGTAAAGATATCAAAATTAAAAAGAGCCTGGAAGAAGTTGCTTTCAACCCAACGTGGATGACTTGGAGAGATTCAAGACTTCAGTGGAGGAGGTCACTGCAGATGAGTTCGATAGCAAGAGAATTAGAATTAGAAGTGGAACCTGAAGTTCCGACTGAATTGCTGCCATCCCATGATAAAAACTTGAAAAGATGAGTTCCTTTTTGTAAATAGGCAAAATAATCGATTTCTTGAGGTGACATTTTGGTGAAGGTGCTGTGAACATTGCTGACATTGTAACAAAGGATTTAAAGTATTGCCTGAATGTAGTTGATAAAGCAGTGGAAGGGTTCGGGAAGATTTACTTCAATATTGAAAGAAGTTCTAGCTGGGCTTGGTGACTCAGACTGTAATCCCGCGCTTTAGGAGGCTGAGGTGAGTGGATTGCCTGAGTTCGCGGCTTCAAGACCCGCCTGGGCAACTTAGCGAGATCTCATCTCTACAACAATTCAAAAAATTAGCCTGGCGTGGTAGCGCGTGCCTGTAGTTCCAGCTACTTGGAAGGCTGAGGCGGAAGGATCGCCGGAGCCCAGCAGGTCGAGGCTGCGGTGGCCGGGAGCGGCCACTGCACTCCAGTCTGGGTGACAGAGTGAGACTCCAACTCAAAAAAAAAAAAACAAGAAAGAAGTTCTACTACGGGGAAAATGTTATCAAACAGCCTCGCCTGCAGCAAAGGAGTCTTTTGTGAAAGGAAGAGTCAATCAATGCAAAGTAAACTTTCCTTGTTATTTATTTATGTATCTATTTATTTATTTTCATAAGTTGCCTCAGCCATCCCCACTTCTGGCAACTACCATCCTGATCTTTCAGAAGCCAACAACTTTGAGGCAAGACCCTCCACCACCAAAAAGATTACTTTCTGCTGAAAGCTCAGGTGGTGATCGGCATTTTTTAGCAATAATATATTTTTAAATGAAGATACACAAATTGTTTTTCTAGACCTACTTTTGTTGCACACTTAATAGACTACAGGTTGTGTAAACATAACTTTTTATATACACTGGGAAATTGAACAATTTGTTTAACATTATTGAGATATTCACTTTATTGCATTAGTCTGGAACTGAACCCATAATTTCAATTTGAGTTATAACTGTTTTACTTTTTTCCTTCCTTGATTCATTACCTTTTTAAAAAACTTGCCTCTTTGGCATTGAACTTCACAATAGAGTTAAAGTTTTAACCTCTATTTTCAATAGAGTAGCAGTGCTATGATTTTACCTAGACAGACCAGCAGATAGACATAATCTTATATAGACATAATGACTATAAAATATACTTATTGATCAGTTATTACTATGTTAACATTCAGCTAGGTTCTTTTATACGTGCTTTTTGTCACATTTAATCCTTTGCATTATCATATGAGTTTCATGATACTATTATCTCCATGTGTAAGTGTGGAAACTGAGGCAGAGTGATCATGTGCTTTAATATCAGGTAGCTAGTAAATAGTATAGCTGCAGAATTTGTTTAGGTGCATTTTTTTTTTTTTTTTTTTTTTTGAGTTGGAGTCTCACTCTGTCGCCCAGACTGGAGTGCAGTGGCCGCTCCCGGCCACCGCAGCCTCGATCTGCTGGGCTCCGGCGATCCTTCCGCCTCAGCCTTCCGAGTAGCCGGAATTACAGGAGCGCTACCACGCCCGGCTGATTTTTTTACTTATTGTAGAGATGAAGTCTCGCTGCCCAGGCGGGTCTCGAACCCGCGGCCTCAGGCGATCCACTCACTTCAGCCTCCCAAAGCGCGGGATTACAGGCTGAGCCACCGAGCCCGGCTAAGTGCATTTTTAAACTCGATGAAATATTGTCTAACAATTTGAAGAAAAAATTTATATCTCTAACTTTTCTATTATAGTCATAATTGCATAATTGAAAAATATAAAAACAATAACTAGTTTTAGTAAGCAAAAGATTCGGAGTAATCAGTGCTAGGAAACCCTTTGAATACATGTAGCCCTACTAAATAATTTAGCAGATAATCATTGAAAATTTAAAAACATTGTATTTTTTCTAGTGTCTTTTACATGGATCAAAGTGGTCTCTTTTAAGCCAGGTGATGTGCTAGTCTAGTAATAAGGTAACAGATGTCAATTGAAAAATTTCCATTGTCCATCACAATTTTGAGGAAATGAAATTTATAAATAACATTATTTTCTACTTTGAGGAAATCTAATATGGTTGTACATACTTGCAAAGTTTGGAATGGTGATGCTTAATATGAATAATGAAATCTAGATAAAAATACAAAGCCAACTCAAATCTTCAAAAATCTATTTATGTCTTAAAATATGATAGTATTTATCACATATAATTGCTATAGTAAAATATTTCAAATATAAGGCATAGAAAAAAATTATTATACTCATGTATAAAAATTATACATACTCATGTATACTCAAATCAAGCTATATCAAACCTTAACATGCTGACATATTAACTTTAGAGCCCTTTTTTAGTGAAATAAAACAATATAGGTTCATTGAAGTACCTAGTGAAACCCATCTGCTCTATCTACCTTCCATGGAATTAGTTTAAACAAAATTAGAATTATTGGATTTCTGACTGATAGAAAGAATTTTGTAAAATGATCTGGACCTCTTGTTAATACTGGTTAGAGTTTTAACAGTTAAATTCATTACTTTAAATTCTATCATGCTATTAAGATTTTCAATTTGTTGCACAGTAAGTTCTGAAAAGTAATATTTTTTATTCAAAATTGGATATTCCATCTAGGTTTTTAAAGTAATTGGTTTAGAGTTTTATTTAATAACTTTAATGTTGCTTTGTGCTAGATGTTCAGAGAAACGAATTCTCTTAAAGTGAAAACATCAATGTATCTGCCAGCCAAATCAAGAAATGTAATTATTATCTGGAAACTAAAGTTATGTTATTTTCTTACCACATGCTCTCTCTCCCTTTCCCCCAAACCTGACCTGACTTCCAATTCTACAAATTAAATGGAATTATTTTTAATCAATAATAAGAGAATCATGGCGTATATGTTGTTTGGTGACAGGCTTCCTTTAGTAAACATTATGTGTTTGAAATGTATCTGTACTGCTGCAGGTAGACAAGCTTGGAAGAGAAAATATTTTCACAGATACACATTATCTTTCAAAGCGATGGATTTAGTAATTGTTAAAATGAGGTTTCTTGGATCTTAGTTTCTTAGCAATCAAGGGAGCAATTTTTCTTCCCCTGAGGGTGAGTGGGGAAAGTGCTGGGAGAAAATCGGCAAGGACTGAGATCTGCAGTCTGGAAAGGGGCCCCAGGAGGTCCCTCTCCTTGACCATGTTTCCTTGATTGTCCTTAAGAAGACAAAACAATGAAATAAAGGTGGTTGGGTATAGAATCCTTCATTTTATTTATCAATGAAAGATTTCAGGATATGGGATGGCTGAATTGAACATGCATATGTTAAAATTCCTGCATGTTTGTGCAATTTAACCTGGAAACTAAATGTATGTGAAAATACATTGGGACTGCAAAGTGATATACAAATAGCAGTAAGATTATTGCTATTAATTTTAATTAGGTTGTTTGGGGACCTTCTTTTTTTTCAGTCTTTATTTTAAAGACTTAAATATTTATAAATGTTGATTAGACCACATCAGTTTCTTTATCTGTAAAATGAGCATCATCATAATAATACCTGCTTTATTTTGTATTTATTTAGGATCAAAAAGAAATAATGTAGGAAAACATGTATTGTAAACTGTAAAATAAGAATCAAATGCTAATGATAATAATAATAGTTATTAAGTCAGCCACTCTTCTGATCTTTTATTTTCTGAAGCTTTTTAAGCAAGACTTCCATATCTTCACTCAATTTGTACTGAGGAGTAGTAGGGATGTTTCAGAAAGAGAAAAAGGAAGTTTCTTCCATGTGGTCAATAGTGACTCCTTAGTTGGTGTTTGGTGGATAAAGTGGAGACACTGGCTCTTGTCCTGATACCTCATGGCTATGAAACTTAGGCTATGTGCCTAAAACTTTCTGAGCCACCTTTAACATATTAAATATGTTATGCATGTGTGTGTGTGTGTGTGTGTGTGTGTGTGTGTGTGTGTATAGTAGGGATTAAATGGTATAATGCTTGCCACATCATCATGGTTGATGAATGATTATTTTGGTAGAAGACTACCCTTATTTCCATGATGAAAGGACAATTATCAAATTGTATTCTATTATCAATGATTTTCAAGGGGATCAATTTCAGACTGGCCAGAGGATGGACCTGAGGATGCTAAAGAATGTTTCTCTAAAAACTATGGCTTCAGTGATACTAAGTTCCTTTTTAAAAACACATAAGTACCTTTTTTAATAATAATGCAACTGAGCAAATGTTGATCCTGGGAATCATATGAACAGACCTTGGACTTTTTAAAACTCAAAACGATAGGCAAGACACCTGAAATCAAGGAATTTGAGGGAAAACAGGCCAGAAACAGGTCTTTGACTCTGTTTTGATTTGTATTCCTTTTGTTGGGAGGAACAGGAGTGGTGCCTCTTGACTTGCATGAAGCTGGCCCTAGCTTGTAATTCACCTCACAGTACTCTCTTGGTTTGTTATCCTACTCAGTCTGATTCAGACTCTGGGGACTGCCTGGTAGCAGGGCTCTTCTGGCAGAGCATTCTGTTAAGTTTTGGAGGAGGTAAGCTACATCTGAGGTCAGGTTTCTTACTTAGAGGACGTTAAACCCGGGGGAACTGAAGTAGTGTTTCTGAGCTGTGAGGGAATACAAGGCTGGAGATGTAGGGATGGCATTGGGCAAGAGCTGGGGTCAAACTAGGGAAAGGAGAAAGAAAGAAAGGCAAATAGAAATCACAAGGAACCTGTGTTTAGTTGTAATTGAACATGACTTTCCCTTTTCTAGGCAAAGGGGGGCACACGATGCTAACATTCATTATCATGTCTTATTTGATTGCCAGACTTCATTATACTTTCTGCTGTTACACACTGAATACTGAAAAAACCCATTCCCTTGCCCAAGAAAGGTCTCTGCTTTCTAGTCTACACAGAATAACAGGAAGGTGGACAGCCATCAATACCAGAGTAGTGAGTGTCACAGTGAAGCCAGAGCTGCAGGACCTTTATTTCAGAAGCAGCAGGAAGAGGAGGGAAGAAGCAGCAATGGAGGTATGAGTGCCTGCCTCAGGATAATGAGGCACCACAGAAGGGGCTGGGCCTCTAACTAGGTGCAGAGGGTGCAACTGGGAGGGATCGTTCTCTGCGGGGCTGTCACGACTTGTAGTCAGTGATGTGGCTTCAAAAAATCTTCTGTTAAGTACTGAGAACAGCAATACCAGACTAGGGAGAAGCCATTTTCATCATTAAAAGAATCCAGCTTGCAAGTGAAAATACATGTTGCCTAAGCTAATTGATGAACTCCACAGTTGTTTATGGAGCATCCCCTATGGGCCAGGCGATGCGTTAAGCTCCTAGGGTTACAGAGATAAACAAGACACATATAACAATCTAGTGAGAGAAATACCCAATCTAACAGCTATTGGGTGATGCAATGGAGTTTCAATTAGTCAATTGAGTATTTATTAAACATATTTGCTTAGAACATTGAGTTGGATGCTGGAGACGTTGTCTGTCCACACTTTGCAAGCTGATTTCAATGGAATGTGTATGGCCTTTGGTAATTCATTGTCCCAGACAGCATTTGCTTTCTATCCAGTCCACTTCCCCCTTTGGGACTCTTTCTCATTTATTTTATTTTATTTCTATTGATACATAATATTTGTACATTTTTTGGGGATGCGTATGGAATTTTGTAACATGACCAGATTGTCTGATAATTAAGTCAAGGTATTTTAGGGCCCCCATCACCTCAAGTATTTATCATTTCTATGTGTTGGGAATATTTTAAGCCCTTTCTTCTGGTTATTTTAAAATATACAATATGTAGTTGCTAACTATAGTCACCCTATGCACTTTCAAGCACTGGAACTTATTACTTCTATCCCACTGTATGTTTGTACCCATTAACCAACTTCTCTTTGTCCCCCCACCACCCACATGCCCTTCCCAGCTGCTATCATTTTATTCTCTACTTCTGTGAGATAAATTTTTTAGCCCTCAAACCTGAGTGTGAATATTCAGTATTTGTCTTTTTTGTGCCTGGTTTATTTCACTTAACATAATGACTTCCAGTTCCATTCATGTTCTTGCAAATGGAATGATTTCATTTTTTAAGGCTCAGTAGTATCCCATGGTGCATATCTACCTCATTTCCTTTATCCACTCATCTGTGAATGGATACCTTGGTTAATTCCGTATCTTTGCTGTTGTGAATAGTGCTGCCGTAAACATGAACGTGCAGGTATCTCTTTAACATACCTTTTTTTTTTATTCCTTTGACTAAATACTCAGTAGTGGGATTGGACCGTATGGAAGTTCTATTTTTAGGCTTTTGAAAAATCTGCATATTGTTATCCTTAATGTGTGTACTATTGTGTATTCTTACTAAGAGTGTATAAGTGTTCCCTTTTCTCCACACCTTCACCAGCATATAATTTTTTTTCTAATAACTGATGGTTTATTGGTTTAAAAAAATCATTTTACTGATGCAAAATAGTGATCAAAAGAAATTAGTTTACAAAAGCCTTCTAAAAATAGTTTGAGGTGGGTCCTATAAAACCCTCAATTTCTTGAATTTTCACTAGTTTATCATTTTTTTCCCCAGAAGAACAGTATTATTCACTTGGTATTTCAAACACATGTAAGAAGGAAATTACAGGTTTTCTCCACCCACACTTGGGCTGTCACTGGTATGCCCACGAGCAGGCCTGGCAGCATCACATGGCTGTTACTGTCATTGTATCATACTGTCTTTAGCACTCACTAGAAACAGGGTGTAGGTGATAGTATCAACAGCAATAGCACTACAGGTAAATGATAAAAAACAAAACAAAACACAAAACAGAAACAAAACTAATCTCACAATCTACAAGTTCAGCTGGACTGTAACTTCTCTGGCGACTCCTTCCAAAGGAAAGGACAACAGCAACAACAAACAGAGCTCTAGGGTGTTTAAAAAGATAAAGTGGTGCTGCAGAGCCAGGCTCTGCTCAAAGATGGCAATGCCATCTTGTACACACCACCACATTATAGACTGCCGTCCATCACTGAATTGAGACTTAGTAACCAACTAGCATGCAGCATCTTAATCTAACAACTGATCATGTGGACAGTGAACAGTGGTCAACTTTACCCCAAAAAACCACGCAATCCTGAAAATCTCCCAGCAGCACCTATCAGACAGTCATCATATCCCAAGAACCAAACTTCAAGAACAAAACAGAGAGTCAAAATCTATTTGCCTACTCTTCCGAGAGGACAACGTTTCAGGGTAAACCTGGTGATATTTCCCAGTGGCATGCCCGCTTGACAACAGTGCCCCTTTCGCTCATTTCCTTTCCTCCTCCACCAAGAAGCCTCCAGCCTGAGAAAGGGGCCAGCAGTAAGGAATAACAGACAGTAAGGCAATGCTTATAATGTCAGCAAATATATTTGCGCTTTTTAAAAAAAATAAGTACGTACAAATACAGCTAGAAGCATTTCTGATTTGTCAAGTGTTCTAAAAAAAGCAGCGCAAGTCACAGCCTACATAGAATGGTAACTGTCACCAGGATAATAAAGCACAAAGATACGCTAATAACGTTATCAAAAGAAAAAAAAGCCTTTATAAGTACAAACCTTTTGTCGCCAAAAAAATATAGAAACACAATGTATTTTTAAAAAATCAAAATTATACAGCCATGTTTTAATTAAGGGTAATCATTGGGTTTTTCTGAAACCGGAAAGTCACGAGTCTCTCTCTTTTTTCACTTTCACATCTCCAGCAAGAATGGTTGCAATTTCCCCCCTTGCATAGAGGCCCAGGGGACACTGGAGCCCGCAAGAGGGCATTTCTCCCCACTGGGACAATAGACCTCTCCACTAGCTCCCTGCTGTTTGATGCTTTGTCTGGAGCAAGGGAGGCAGAACTTGTGCGAAGGGACAGACGGACACTGCACAGAGTGGGTGTCCTGCAGCCGCTCGTGGCAGAGGGTGTAGCACAGGGGGGCACTGGCTGCCAGAGAGGAGTCCTGGAGGCTGGCAGGGTGCACTGGCTCCAGTCCTCCTGTACTGCCTGCCCGCTGGCCCCCCACCTCTCTGGGACCCAGCCTTCTTTGGTTCATAGAGGACGGAGAGGGCGGACTGTTGCTATTCCTCCTGGTAGTGGAGTGAACCTGGTTGGCATCTTTCCAGGCATGGCTACCCCCTGCGTTGTCTGCTACTAAGATCAGGGCTGCCATGGGGGACTGGCCATTCTGGGTCGCTTCAGGCGGTGTGGTCCGGTTGGAATGAGGTGAGGCAGTGCATGGTGGTGGAGACACAAAAGAGGATGTAGAGTCATGGGGATCTTGAGCCCATCTGTGGACGTGGACAGCCATGGCTGGGCCTCTCCATCGACCTTAGGGGACCCGACTTCACCTTCTGGCTCTGGAGAAGGCTTCCTTTTCCTTGCTGTCCTTGCAACTGCTTTAGATCCGTTGACCCCGTTGGCCTTGAAACCCAATGACCTGCCTGTAAGGTAAATGAAACCAGACCAGGCGAAATGGCAACAAAGGAGCCAAGAAAAATTTATTAGCGCGATCCTGGGGGAAGTTCACCGGCCCATGTAGCTGTGGGCCCGAGAAGTCGCGCCCAGCAAGATGGGCGACGGGTTTATAAACGGCACACTGAGAAAGCTGTGAGGGGGTTGGGGAGAGCAATCACTGGTTGGGACAGCGGTCACGTCTGCTGGCGATTGGCTGAACAGGGTTGCTAGAGTCGCTGTAATAGGTACTGGCTGGCTTTGTGGCTGGAGTCTTAGTTCCGGTCACTCATTTTTTTTTTTTGCTGGCTCACTTTCGCCCATTGTTCTCCTGGTCTGGGTTGGAGCCATCTTGTTGAGGTGAGGCCCTCCCAGCCCTCCGGTACCTCCGACTGTACATTCCAGCCTTTTGGTCATAGGGGCGCCAGCTCTAGCTACTTCCTGCTGGGGAGGGACGGCATGGGGGGGGTCTTAAGGCTGGTATGGGGCCGGAGGTGGTTTGGACGGAAGGGGCGAGTGTGAATATAACAATAGTTGGTTGGCCATTATTGGAGAGAGCTTTGCCAGGTGCTATTGGAGAAACCCAAAAACACATGGGGCCATTGGCAAGAGGAGAAAAACAACAATCAGTGGAGTGAGAACAGGGAGAAGCCACGCTAGAAGCTGGGGTTGCCACCACCCTGAGAGTGGGCCTCCGACCAGGTCTTCTCTCCGTTTGTGGAGGTTTTCTTGTAATTGTTTAATTCTGTCCTTGACTATCTGCAAGTCCAATCAGTCATTCCCCATGTCATCGTAAAGTTATTGGCTAGGCTTGCTAACATCAATACGGTTAAGCCGTAGCCGGAGGGGTCCCACCTCATTAGATTTCCACACTGGTTTCATTTACCTTACACTGCCTGCAGTCAGGGCCGGCTCCTTTTTTTTGGGGGGGGGTTGGAGTCTCACTCTGTCGCCCGGACTGGAGTGCAGCGGCCGCTCCCGGCCACCGCAGCCTCGACCTGCCGGGCTCCGGCGATCCTTCCGCCTCAGCCTTCCGAGTAGCCGGAACTACAGGCGCGCGCTACCAGGCCCGGCTGATTCCGGCTCCTCCTTAAACTCGCTCTGGAGGGGACCCCAGTGGCCGTGCTGGTGCAGCGCCAGCAGCGTGTCGCGCACGGTCTTGGGCCTGTGGACCTTGGGCCTTTGCCCGCGCCCTCCGCGCACACCTCGGCGGCGCCGGCCGGCGCGGACAGGCTGCGGGCCGGGCTCGGTGCGCGGGCAAAGGCCAAGGTCCACAGGCCCAAGCCTCGCGCTGTTCCTGCTCCGCCCCGCGCTGCTCGACACGGACGCCGGCCGCTTGTGCGCGCCCAGGTCGGCGGGCTGCGCGGCGCCCAGGCCTTCGGCCGCGGTCCCAGACACGGCGGCCGGCGAGGCGGCGGCGGGCAGCGGCGTGGCGGAGCCCTTCACGAGCCGCGCCAGGGTGGGCGGCACCGCGTGGCCGCGCCGCGGGCTCCCGCCTGGCGGTTCGGCCCCGACGGCCCCTCCAGCTTGGAGAAGCCACTGGGCACCAGGATGCCGTTCACGGGCGGCGGCGGCGGCCGGGCCAGGCCCGCGGCCGGGCGGCTGCCGCCGAGTCGGAGCCCAGGCGCTGCGGCCGCTCGCCGCGGCCGCCAGCGAGTAGCGCTCCAGCGCCCGCGGCGCGCGCGGGGCCGCCTCGGGGCCGCCATGGCCGAGCTGCTGCTGCTGGTGCTGCCGCCGGAGGATGTCCTTGGCCGAGGGCGGCGGCGGCTTGGCGGCGGCCCTCCGGGAGGCGGCCACGCGCCCGCTCGAGCTGCCGCGCCGTCTCGACGAGAACTCGACGCGGTCGGCGCCCTCGCAGTTGACGCAGCCGCGGCACGCGGGCTCGGCGAAGTCCCAGCTCATGGCCAGGGCGTGCGGGGCGGGTCGCGCAGGCAGCACCGTGGCGCCGGGACGCGGCCGCCACCGCCGCGGCCGCAGGAGGAGGCTGAGGGGGCGCCGCCGCCCCCCGCCGGCACAGCGCGCGCCCCCCAGCCCCGCGTCCCCGGCGGCGGCGGCGGCGGCGGCAGAACCCGCGGACGGGCGGCGCCCGCGCAGCGCCCCCGGCGCACGAGGGACGGCGGGCGGCGGCCGCAGCAGCGGGTTCCCCCCTTCGGCGCGGGCGCGGGCGCGGGCTGGCGGCGCGGCGGCCGGGGCTCGGGGGCGGCCGCCCGGGCAGGCTCGGCCCGAGCGGCGGGGCGTGCCGCGGCGGGCGGGGCGGCGGCGGCCGGGCGGCACGGGCGCGGGCTCCGGGCCGCTCCGCCGCTCTCTCGGCTGCCGGCGTTGCCGCTCTCCGGCGCCCGCGGAGCGCGCAGCCCGCCACGGCTCTGCCGCCGCTGCGGCCGCTCCACTTCCACCTGTTGATTTGGTTTTCGTAATGACCCTTCCCACTGGGGTAAGAGGATATCCTTTTGTGATTTTTATTTGCAGTTCCCTGATGATTGGTCATGTTAAACATTTTTTTTGTGTACCTGTTGGTCATTTTATGTATTCTTTTGAGAAATCTCTATTCATGTCCTTTGCTGACTTTTTAATGAGTTTTTTGTTTGTTTGTTTGTTTTTACTGTTGAGTTGTTTGAGTTCCTTGTGTATTTTTTATATGAATTTCTTGTTGGATGAAACCTTGAAAATATTTTCTCTCATTCTGTAGGGTTTTTTCGCACTGTTTATTGTTTTCTTTTCTGTGTAAAGGTTTTAGTTTAATATAATCCTATTTGTCTATTTTTTGCTTTTGTTGCCTGTGCTTTTAAATTCTTAGTCATAAAAATCTTTACCTAGATTACTGTCCTAAAATGTTTCCTCTAGATTTTTTCTAGTAGTTTTATAGTTTTGAGCTTTAGTCTTTAATGTGTCTTGAGCTGATTTTTGCGTAAGGTGAGGGACAGAAATCCAGTTTCAATCTTCTGCATGCTATTCTATTTTTCCAGCACCACTTAATAAAGAGGATGTCCTTTCCTCGGTGAATATTGACTCCTTTATCAAGATTCAAATGACTGTAAATACATGAATTTATTTCTTGGTTTTCTATTCTGTTTCATTGGTCTGCATATCTGTTTTTATAGCAATTTCTTGCTGTTTTGGTTTCTATAGCCTGCTAGTATCTTTTGAAATAGGTACTGCAATGCTTTTCAATGTTTGCTCTTTGTTGTTCATGATTGCTTTGGCTATTTGGATTCTTTTTTAGTTCCATTAGAGTTTTGAAATTGCTTTTTCTGCTTCTGTGAAAAGTGGCATTTGTATTTTTTTAGTGACTTCATTGAATTTCTAATTGCTTTGGATAGTATTTTCACTTTATCATTGTTAATTCTTCCAATCCACGAGGATAGAATGGCTTTCCATTTGTTCGTGTCTTCTTCAGTTTCTTTCAACAGTGTTTTGTAGTTTTCCTTGTAGATATTTTCCCCCACCTTGGTTAAATTTGTTCTGAGGATTTTTTTTATAGCTATTGTAAATGGCATTGCCTTCTTGATTTCTTTTTTAGCTAATTCGCTATCAGCATATAGAAATGCTGCTGATATATATATGTTGTTTTTGTATCCTGCAACTCCATTGAATTTATTTATCACAGTTAAGTCTTTTGTGGGAAAATCTGTAGGCTTTTCTAGATGTGAGATCATATCATCTTCATATCATCTGCTAAAAGAAAAAATGTGACTTCCTCTTTTTCAATTTAGATGTCTTTGACTTATTTATCTTGCCTGTTAGCTCTAAGACTTCCAGTACTATGTTGAATAGGAGTGGTGAAAGCGAGCATCTTTGTCTTGTTCCAGTTCTTAGAGAAAATACTTTCAGCTTTTTTTCCATTCGGTATAATGCTAGCTCTGGGTTTGTCATATATGACTTGTATTATGTATGTTTCTTCTGTACTGAGAATTTTTATCATGAGGGTATATTGAATTTTATAAAAGGCTTTGACTGCATCTACTGAGATGATCATAAAGGTTTTGTCCTTCCTTCTGTTGATGTGAAGTATCATACTTATTGACTTGTGTATGTTAAACCATCTTTGCATCACAGGGACAAATCCCACCTGATCATGGTATGTTATCTTTTTGATATGCTATTCTATTCAGTTTGCTAGTATTTTGTTGAGGGTCATTGTTCATCAGGAATATGGACCTGTAGTTTTTTTTGCTGTTGTTGTGTTCTTGTGTGGTTTTAGTATCAGGGTTTTTGTTGACCTCATTAAATTGGTTAGGGAGAATTCTCTACTCTTCAGTATTTTTGGAATAGTTTGCAAAAAACTGATGCTAGTTCTTTGAAAATTTGGTAGAATTTGACAGTGAAGTCATCTGATGTTGGTTTTTTTTGTTGGGAGACTTTTTATTACTAATTCAATCTTATTATTCAATATTGATCTGTTCAGTTTTCCTTTTCTATTTCTCCCTGATTCAGTCTTTGTAGATTTAAGTGTCCACGAAATTATTTATTTCCTTTAGGTTTCCTAGTTTGTTGGCATATTGTTCATAATAGTCTCTGATAATTTTCTGTTTCTGTAGTATCACTTGTAATGGCTCTTTTTTCATTTCTGATTTTTATTTGAGCCTTTATCTTTATTAGTTTGTTAATCTAACTAGTGGTGGTCAATTGTGTTTATCCTTTCAAAAAACAATTTTTTTGGTAATTCATTATTCCATTGTATTTCTTTAGGCTCAATTTTTTTTAGTTCTGCTCTGAATGAAGAGATAACATCTCAATCCCAGTGCTCCAGAGTCTATATATTGCTCTTAATCCCCAACCTGTTCCTCACCTGAGTTCTGTATATCAGAGATGCTTCCTATTATCCATTCCACCTTAAAAGGTTCACTTTAGTAGGACTAGATAATAGAACTGAACTCTATATTCAGTTTCAATGAAGATAACATATGCATATATTATGAAATCAAGCAGTACAGAGCAGCGGATGAAGCAAATAAACAGTTCTTGGCTCCACCTCACCACCTTCTAGCCTAGTTCTTTTTCTAATCCTTTTAAGGCAGTGATTCTCTCTTGCTGCACATTCAGCTCACCTGGGAGACATTAAAAATTGCAACACTCTAGCTTCATCCCACAGAGATTAAATAAGAATTTCTGTGATGGGACACAGTCATCAGTATTTCTTAAAGCCTTTAAGGGATTGTGTGTAGCTCAGTTTGAAACCATGTTTTAATCTAGGGCCTCACAATAGAACCTAGGATGTATGCTTAACACTTCTCATTTGTCAGTTTTAGTCAATCCTAATTTACTTCTTCTATGAATCTTGAAAATTTAAACTATCAGTGCTCCTTCTTCACAAACTATGTGTGTGTATGTGTGTGTCTCATCTCAATACCTGAAATTTTTATTGCTTTACACAAGTGAAATTTTTATTATTGCTTTAAATATATATATATACACATACATATATATGTATATATAAATTTTTAACACCGTCAATTTTTGACAGTATCTTTAGAACATTCTCAGGTTTAGAAGAGGGTATAAATGTCCTACCTCTTTATTCTTCCTTCTCTTCCCCCATCTTTTTCTCTCACATTGCCAAGACTGATAAATAATTTATATTCTGGACCAGAGCCACACACAGGGTTTCTGTTCTTTATCCACAGGCTTTCTTTAAAGTGGAAAACTAATAAACAGCATTTGCATTATTATGAACATGAAAAATATTATGTAATCTCTGGCCAAAGGGAGGACTGGGATTACATTTTATTCTCCACAGGAGGCCCCTTTAGGAAACGATGCCTAGATTCAAAGTCAAATAGATTATCTTTATTCACACCCCATCATTTGCTTAAAATCATGCCTCATTTTGCACTGCTTCCTCATTTTGCGTGAATTATTTAGAATTAAATTATTTTATAAAATATTTTTTCTTTCATGTAAAACTACTGTGTTAATTTTCTCATACCATTGTTGTCACCTTGCACTCACATATTTGTATAACCTCAGTGACACCGTCTGTCCTCCTGAGTCCTCACTTTCTCCTGCCCACCCCCATCCTGGAGCTCCATCCTCCTCTCCCCAGCTCCACAGGTCACTTGCTGGGCTTCACAGGGCAGTCGTGGTGAATTGCCTCTGCCACTCTCACAAGTGGAATTTTCTGTTCGTTGAATCACCCATTTTCCTATTCTGAGATTATTCTTATGATAAAGTCTACTCTCAAGAAATTTCCCAAGAAAAAGTGCTTGAAAATGAATGTAATCAGGTAGTTAAGATAAGAAGGGGTGTTGATAGTGAGTCAGTGAAAAAAGTGAGTGAGAAGTTTATGGTATTACATAGAGTTGATTTAAAAGAAAAAGAGTGATAAAGCTGATTAGTAGGCTGTGTGTGGTAGTATTGATTCAGATGGTATGTTTTTTGGAAGGTCATCTAAGTGGCAGAAGTATAGATGTTGGTAAAATAATTTTTAACATTGTAGTAGATTTAGGTTTTGTACATAAACTAGGCCACATGTGTTAGACACTGTCATTAGGACTGCTAGGCCTACAGCAGCTTCATCTGCTGTGACTATTAAAAGGATAATTGGAACTATGTTGGTTATTATAGAATGAAGATTCAGGAGTGTAAGTGGCTTATAATAAATATTGATGGTGTTATGTCATCTATGCATACCAGGGAGAATATAAGATGTGATAGTTGGTTACTATGCTTAAGAGAGATGTGGAGAAAGCAAGAAGTAGCTTAATATAGATAGAGAGAAATTTAGCAATTATGATATAATCATAGTCTAATGAGTTGAAATCATTATTTTTATCTTAAACTAATCACCATATTCAATTCATTCCAATCCCTTTTGAGCTCATTCATAGATAAGGCCTAGGGCTAGAATGGAAATTGAGACTAGGGCTAGAATCAGAATGAGGTTAAGGCTGTTTGTTTGGAAGGCTCAGGGGAGGGGAAGTAGGAGGGCAATCTCCAGATCGAATATACCAGAGTTAACTGATTGGAAGTCAGTTTTACCAATTAATACTGAAATAATGTGATCCTCAGCAATAAATGAGAACATATAGGAATAGTCAGTCTACATCTACAAAGTGTCAGTATCAAGCAGCAGCTTCAAATCCGAAGTGGTGATTAGATGTGAAATGGAGTTTTAATTAACAAAGAAAGAAAATGGTGAGGAAAGTTGAGCCAATGATAATGTGTAGTCCATGGAAGCCTGTTGCCATAAAGAATGTTGAGCCATAAATGCCATCTGAGATAATGAAGGATGTTTCAAAATACTCTGAGGCTCGAAGTAAGGTAAAGTAAATACCTACAATAACTGTAATTCTTGGGACTTGAAGTATATGTTTTCGGTTGCCTTCTATAAGACTGTGATGGGCCCAAGTATTTGAGACTCCGGAGGCTAGTAATATGGATGTATTAAGAAATGGGACTTCTAAAGGGCTTAGGGGATGAATACTTGGTGGTGGTCAGTAGCACCCTAGTTCTGGGGTAGGAACTAGATTAGAGTGATTAAATGTTCAAAAGAAGCCTGCAAAGAAAAAAAGTCTGAGATGATAAAGATAATTATTCCATATCAGAGACCTTTTTGTACAATTGATGTGAGGTGGCCTTGAAATGTGCCCTCTCAAATGATGTCACATCATTATTGATATAAAGTGAATGTGCTGGTCAAAAGACCTAGTGTTAAGAGTAAGGGTGAGTTAAAGTGGAATCATATAACAAGGCCTGACTTTATGAGGAGAGCAGAGAGGGCTCCTGTTAATTGCCAAGGATTGGGGTTTACTATATGATATGCATGTGTTTGGTGGGTCGTTATGTATTGTTGTGTAGATAGAGGCTAACTAGAAGCATAAATATGTAGGCTTGAATTAGGGCTAAGGTGCGTACAAGAACAGTAATTAAGACTAGAATAATGAATGTGGTTGATGCTACAATTGAGTTAATTGAGGATAAAACTAAGGTAGCTCCTCCAATCAAGTGCATGTGTAGGTGGCCTGCTATAATATTGGCAGTTAATCATACAACTAGGGCTATGGGTTGAATAAAGAGGCTAATGGTTTCAATGATTACTAGTATTAGAATAAGTGGGTCAGGGTTCCTTGAGGTCAAAAGTGGGCTAGGGATGCTTTGGTTTTGCGGCAGAAGCCAGTATTTACTGCTCCTGCTCCTAGAGGAATTGCTATCCCTAGATTTATTGATAGTTGAGTAGTAGGTATAAATGAATGGGTAATAGACCTAGTAGGTTTGTTGAGTCAATAAATAGAATTAGGGAAATAAGTTTCAGGGATCAAGTCATCCTATATTGTTATATATAGTTATCATTTGCTTAAGTACTAGTTGGATTAATCATTGCTGTATGGAGATGAGTTTGTTATTAATTAGGAAATTGTATGTTTGGGATTAAAATATTTAGCATCACTACTGTTAGACCTATTTTTGTTGGGGTAATGAAAGAGGCGAATAGATTTTTGTTCATTTTAGTTCTCAAGGGGCTTCATGTTTTTGTATTTTAATACTTTTTGGATTTGGGCTTATAGGATAAATTAACATTGAGATTTTTAGTTGAAATATAATGAAAAGTGATAGGGTCATGGAGGTAATGATAATAAGTCATGTTGATACATCTAGGTGAGGCATTTCACTATGGAAAGGTTAAAACTCTCAGTCTTTAACTTAAAAGGTTAAAGCTAATAAGCTTCACAGTGATATTATTCTATGGATGCTGATCAGTTCTTGAAACATTTTAGTGGAACTAATTCTAAGGCAATAAGTATAAAGCTGTAGTTGGATCTGCAGTTTTCTGAGCATTGACCATAGTAGAGGCCTGGTTGTGTTGATATTAGGGTTGCTTGGTTTAGGTGCCCAGGGATTGTGTTGGTCTTTAAGCCCAGGGAGGGCACAGCTCTTGAGTGAAGACCATCTGATGAAATTAATATTCAAACTGGGATTTCCTTGAGTAAGACTACTCGATTATCAACTTCTAATAATAAGTGTTCTCTGGGTTTGAGATCTGTTATAGGAGTCAAATTTAGATCTTAATAGTCTGTGTATTCAGTATCATTGATGACCTATAGTTTTGATAGTTAGGGAGGGGTTGTTAATCTTGTCTATTATACAGAGGATGCATAGGGAGGGGAAATCAATTAGGATGAGAATAATAGCTGGTAGAATGGTTCATACTGTTTCTACTTCTTGAGGGTCTGTTGTGTTCATGTGCGCTAATTTGGTTGCTAACATAAGGGAACTTAATGTAGAAGACTAATGAGCTAATTAAGAAGTCAATTATTAGAGTATGGGCATGGAAATATAGTAGTTCTATAATAGGCGAGGTCGCATCTTGAAAGCGTGATTGAAATGGGTAAGACATAAGGATATATAGGGTTCTTACCTATAAATTAACTTTGAGAAATTTATGTAATGATTTTACTAATATCTTAATAATTAAAAAAGTCATAATGGTTATGGAGTTCACTTGAAACCAGTTTCCTTCCTTTCTTGCTTTATGTTTATGCTTTCACATAAGTGGGTTCTTCAAATGTATGATATGGTGTTGGGCAACCATGAAGTCAATCAAGATTTGTAACTGATAGTTCAACTGTTAAGACTTCTCATTTTGAGGCAAAGTCTTCTCAGACTATGTAAATTATTAATATAACTGCTGTAAGGGAAACAAATGAGCCTGTAGATGAGACAGTGTTTCACATAGTATATGCATCTGGATAATCAGAGTATCATCGGGGCATTTCTGACAGCCCAAGAAAATGTTAGGGGAAAAATATTAAGTTTACTCCTACAAATATGATTGCAAAGTAAATTTTAGCTCTGGTTGAGTGGAGAGTGTAACCTAAAAATAAGGGGAATCAGAGGGCAATCAGAGGGCAAAGTATTGTGAATACTTCTCCTATCAATAGTATGTAGTGGAAATGAGCTACAATGTAATATATGTCATGAAGAACAATATCAAATGAATTGGCTAGGACAATTCCTGTCAGACTGCCAATGATAAATATGAATATAAAGCCTAAGGCTCATAGTATAGTGGGAGATCATTTAATATTTCCTTCATGTAAGGTTGCTAGTCAGTTGAACACTTTTATGCTTGTAGGGAAGGCAATAATTACAGAGGCTGATGCAAAATATGCTAGGGTGTCTATATCCATCCCGACTGTAAAAATATGGTTAGATTGTACAATAAAGGCTAGAAAACCAATGGATATTATAGCTCAGACAATTCTTGTATAACTGAATGGTTCTTTTTTTTCCAGAGTAATAGGTTATGATATGGGATTTAATAACACATCATGGAAGAATTAGAATATAAACTTCTGGATGGCTGAAAAATCAGAATAAATGTTGCTAAAGGATCAAAGAAAGTTGTGTTTAGGTTTCGGTCTGTTAATAGTATGGTGATTCCTGCAGCTAGGACTGGTAGAGAACGCAGAGTTAAAACTGAAGAGCTTAGCACAGACCATACAAATAAAGGGATTTGGTACTGAGATATAGCTGGGGTTTTCATATTAATATCAGTAGTAATAAAATTAAAGGCACCTAGAATTGAAGACACTCCTGTTAAGTGGCACGAGAAGATAGTGAGGTCTACAGAAGTTCTTGTGTGAGCTAGATTTCCTGCTGGGGTGGATAGACAGTTCACCCAGTACCTGCACAGGCTTCAACTATTGAGGAAGCTAGCAGTAATAGTAAAGAGAGAGGGAGAAGTAAAAAACTTACGTTATTTATACATGGGAATGCAATATCAGGGGTTACACTCATGAGGGGCACTAATCAGTTGCTGAAACCACTAATCATAATAGGTATAACTATAAAGAAAATTATTATGAATGCATGGGCAGTGACATTATAGATTTGGTAATCAGGTAGAGATCCTAGTTGGCCAAGTTCTGCTCAAATTAAAGGACTAAGGGTTGTTCTTACTACTCTGGCTCAAGCACCACATAGTAAGTACAGTGTCCTGATGTCTTTATGATTGGCTGAGAATAGTCAGTGATTAATGAACATAGGTAAGGGTAAAATGGTTGAGCAAGCATTAGGCTGTAAATCTAAAGACGGGGTAGAGCCCCCTTTTTACCACTAGCGCTGAGGTGAACTATCATATTGAATTGCAAATTCAAAGGAGCAGCTTCAATTCTGTCAGGGTTTCTCTCCCCTTTTTTTCCTGATCAGTGGGAGAAGTAGATTGAAGCCAGTTGCTTAGGTTATTTAGCTGTTAACTAAATTTTTGTGGGGTTAGATCTCACCAATCCAATGAGGGGAACTTAGTTTAATTAAAGTAATTCATTTACATTCAGTTGATGTAGAATAAAATCCTGCAGTCCTTAGTAGTGTATACAGAAATTCAGCATAGTTCCTTACTTAGGGCCTTGAAGGTCCTTGCTCTGTTTAACCTAAATTACTAATCTAATAGTAGGACTGCTGGTGGTAGTGGCAAAAGTAATGTTGATAGGGTATTTAATGGTGGTATAATTGTTGTTAGTTTTGTGTTTTCAAATTGTTATTTTGTTTTTATGTTGTTATTCACTGGAAATATGGTTAGTGTGTTTAATAAGATTAGTCGTATATAAAAATATAGGTTAAGTAAGGCTAAGATGGCTATGAGTGTTGGTAATCGAATACTATTGTTTTTGGTCAGCTCTTGAATCATTACTCATCTGGGGAGAAAGCCTGTGAGTGATGGTAATCCTCCTGATGATAATAGAATTAGGAGAGTTCTGGACGGTGCTAGTGGGAGTTTGTTTCATGAGTGTGAGAGTGATAGTGTAGTGATATTTGTGAAGATATTAAACATGATGAACAGGGTGACTGTTAAGATGATGCAAACTGAAAGGTTGAGTATCATGATGGAGGGATTATACTCTAGAATTGCAGTTATTCAGCCTATGTGTATAACTGATGAGCAGGCTAAAATTGTTTGAAATTGTGTTTAGTTTATTTCTCCTCACCCACATAATATGATTGAGAGTAGGGCCACTGGCGGTAATAATTTAAGCCCAGTGTTATGTTAATTTGGTAAAGAATGGAGATTGGTGCCAGCTTTTGTCATGTTAGAACTATTCTGGATATGAGAGAAATTCCTTGTGTGACTTCTGGAACTTAGAAGTGAAATGGTGAAAGGCCTAGTTTTATTATTAAAGCAATTAGAATTATGATAGAGGGTGTTTGATTAAAAATATTCATGATGGTTCATTGACCTGAGTATATTATGTTAGTAATTATGGCTCTTATGAGAATTATGGAGGTAGTGGCATGAATTAGTGTATATTTGGTGGCTGCCTCAGTTGATCAAGGGTTGGGGTTTTTTTTTATTAGCATTGGGATGATAGTATGTTTATTTCTAGTCTGACTCAAATTAATAGTCAATGTGAACTGAGTAGAGTGATTATAGTACCTGTAAGTAGGGTGAGGAAGATGGAGGAAAAGGTATGGGGTTTGATTAATATGGGAAGGATATAAACCAACATTTTCAGGGTGTGGGCCTGATAACTTGTTTAGCTGACCTTACTATAGGAGATGGTGCAATTGGGTAGCTTGGAGAATTTTGAACTCTTAAACATAGATTCTAATTCCCATAATTCTAGAAATGAGAGGATTTAAAGCTTTATGATTTACTCTGTCAAAGTAACGCTTTTGTCAGACTTTTAAAAAATATATGTGGAGGGATACTGGATATTAGGATGGGCATCGAGATGTGTCATATACATAGGCCTAATATGAGGGTAGAACATTTTTTCACAATAGGTGTATAAGTTGATCATGTAGAAACCATGGATATGATGCTCAAACTCATAAAAATAGAGTGGTGATATAAGTGTTTTTATTATGAAATTGTTTGTGAAGATTTCTGATACAGAAACATTGTGTAGTGCACCTAAGAATATGATGGAGGTTAGGGCATTTATTATGATAATGTTGGTGCATTCAGTTATGGAAAATAAGGCAAAGGGTCCTGCAGCATATTTGACACTAAAGCCTGAAACCAATTCTGACTCACCTTATGTAAGGACAAAGGGTGCTCAGTTGGTTTCTGCTCATGTTGAAACAAATCATATTATAGTTAATAGCCAGGAGGGAGAGATTAGTCAAGAATATTCTTGGGTTGTGATGAAGGTTATTAATGTAAAGAACCCATTTATAAGGAGGGTTGCTAGCAGAATAATAACTAATAATACTAATATCTAGGGTGACTTCATATGAAATTGTTTGGGTTATTGCTCAAAGAACTCCAATTAGTGCATATTCGGAGTTGGATGCTCATCCTGATCAGAGAATGGAGCACACAGCTAGACTGGAGGTAGCTAAGATAAATAGTATCCCCACATTTGTGTTGAGGAGAGGGTGGGGTATAGGCATGGGGATTCATATGATGAGAGCAAGAGCTAGGGCTAGTGTAGGGGCAATAATATATAAGAGGGGTGATGATGTTAGCGGTTGGAGGGGTTCTTTAATGAATTACTTTATAGCATCTGCAAAAGCTTGTAGAAGGCCGTATGGTCTGACAGTGCTGGGTCCTTTACAGAGTTGTATGTATCCTAGTACTTTACGTGCAATTAGTGTTAGGAAAGCCATGGTAAAGATGACAGGGATAATTAAGATGAGTAGATTAATTATGAGCATGCTGTTAAGAAGAGGAATTGACCCTCTGATAATAAACTGTTAGGTTTCATGCAATTACTGGGCTCTGCCATCTTGACAGATCCTGTCCTTGGAATTCCTGTCCCAGGAATTTCAGGAAGCATATAAATGAACTGTTTAACCAGACAGAGGGACTTACCTACATAATGTGAAAACCCTGGTTAATAATTGCAACATTTATCTAGCCTTCCAGAGGTTAAGTCTATACATCATAAAATACTCAGTAATGGAGTACATCCAAAAAGTTCTTCCCTGAACCCCTGACCTTTGTTTCTTACTAAGTATACAGCGTTAGAAATATCTGCAGAATTTTTTGCTGGGAGATCCTTTTTTTACAGATGGAGTTGGGCTTTTCTGGAGAGTCTTAACAAGGTCACCAACATCTTTGGACATTTCAGTTTGCTTTTAGGTAACCAATAGAGGAGAAAAGGAAGATGCAGTTGATTGCAGCAGGGGAAACTGATCAGTTATTACTAGAGTGATAAGGCAGGGGAAGAGGCTAGGCTTCAACACCGCACTCCTGTCATGAAAGAAGCCCATGAGTTTCCCCACTCACACACACATAAGGAATTGCTGCAGAAAGTAGAGGCAGGTTATGCCAGATGAGGTGAAATCATGTTTCAGAATCAGATAAGAACACCTGAGCTCTGTAGAGAAATTTGAAATGAGAACAATGTCTTTGTCCCTATTGAATACAGAAGAGAAGATAGAAGATGGCATACAGAGAGGAAAAGTTGATGTGTTTCCCCACTTCTGGTGTGAAAAGTTCATCAACTGAAAAGCCAAGAGTATATGAATAACTAGGTGATAATATATTTCACTGTCATCATCACTCCCTTAATTCATTCCTCCCCCAGCTGCCCCCTGTTCCTGTCTTAGGTTTATTATATGAATGTACATTTTTTGGTATCTCTTTGGATCCTAAAGTTTTCTATGAACTCCCTGCAAGGGTGAGCAGCAAGTTTTCACTGTTTGAAAGGGAGTAAATACCTACATCCAGTGATAAAAATTGACTTTCCCTGGACCTGTGCTCTCACACTGACCAACATTGACCAATCTCAGAACACTAGAATGATCTTCAGGGCCTTGCAGATTACTTCATAGCCAAACACGGGACATGAATTAATATTTTCTTTCTTTTGATGTGAGAGTTTTTATAGTTTTCAATGCACCAAACTTTTAGTTTTAAACAAAATGCACAAATGCATAAATATGTGTGTATTTCAAATTATGCAAAAGTTTTATGCCCTCTTCCTTCCTTGTCTGTCATAGATCCAAAAATAGCAGTAGTGAGTATAAGAACAATATATGCAAGCCGGGCTCGGTGGCTCAGCCTGTAATCCCGCGCCTTTGGGAGGCTGAGGTGAGTGGATTGCCTGAGCCCGCGGGTTTGAGACCTGCCTGGGCAGCGAGACCTCATCTCTACAATAAATCAAAAAATCAGCTGGGCGTAGTAGCGCATGCCTGTAATTCCGGCTACTCGTAAGGCTGAGGCGGAAGGATCGCTGGAGCCCAGCAGGTTGAGGCTGCGGTGACCGGGAGCGGCCACTGCACTCCAGTCTGGGCGACAAGAGTGAGACTCCAACTCAATAAAAAAAAAAAAAAAAAAAGAACAATATATGCATGTATATGCAGTCACATCTTTTTTTTTTTCTAAAAGGTTTCTGAGTAGACAAGAGAGCTATTAACCTACTAATTTATGTGTATTTCTCTCCAAGGTGAAAGGAGACCAGATGTTCATAAGACCAAACTAAGTATACATTTGGCAATATCTGGTGAACTCTGATCAGTGGAAACAGCCCTGGATCTAAAGAATATGAGCTGTTTTGATCTAGGCTTGTCCAGGTTCACTCCTGCATTTCTCACCAGAGTCACTCTCAGGGTACACATTCCTTTGTTAATGACTCTCTCCATCTTGTTCTGTCCTAGTAGACAACCTCCTGCTTAAGTCTGCAATCCCCCAGTCTCCCAAAGACTCCATGAACAATCTCTAAAGTATAAATGACAGGGGGAATTTCACTGGAGTGATAGAATGTAATTATCTCTTTTTCTAACTGAGTGAGGATGCAAGACTAACAGCTCCACACTCACCAGAAGTGGCCAGGGACCATCTCCTCTGAAGATGAGTGTGCTCAGTGTGTTCAGAACACAGGTTTTCATGCTTCTTCTGCAAACCCACAGAGGACCTGCTTCTCTCCCCACTGCCAGACCCACTTCAAATCCTGCTGGGTACTGAGCCTGAATCCCAGGTGGAGAATTCCAATCAAAAACTTTTTATTTTGATCATACTTCCATTTATCTTATTTTTGTCACTTAATCTTTTATTCCCATTCCTATAGATGACCAGGTCAATGTATTGCCATCTGTAATAATTGAATTCTATTTCTAAAACTGGATTTGCCAGTTTTAGGGGAGAAATAGAATCACTGCGGTTTTGTCCCTGTTTTAACTTGCTTTGTACTTACGTACATCCCACTGAAGCAGGATGATGTGTGTTGCTTGATATTCACAACAATCTGTGTCAGTGGAGAGCTTTTATTGGCCTCATGTGATGGTGTCAGCCTTGAAAACCTTTCCTCTCAATTTTCAAGATGATGTTTGTGGGCTCACATAGACTGAATAATACATGCTATGTAGGCACTAGAACATTTAAGTGTTCAAAACTTGTTCAAATTTTTGTAGTTTACACATTTCTCCCTCACATCCTTTTTGATTTACCTACTGTGTACCCTATACTGATGTTCTAGGATAAAGGAATAAGAAAGAGTCCTGAAATTTGCCAGAATCTCTTTAAAAACTATCTTCCTCTTCCTTTTAATAGTGGGATGACTTTTGACTTTACAGCTCAAAGTCCTAAACTCTTTTCTGAGCCCTAGATATGTTTACCTAAGTTCCTAATCAACATATCCACTTGGGCTTCTTTTTTTTTCTTTTGAGTTGGAGTCTCACTCTGTCACGCAGACTGGAGTGCAGTGGCCGCCTCAACCTGCTGGGCTCTGGCGATCCTTCTGCCTCACCCTTCCAAGTAGCTGGAATTATAGGCACACACTACCATGACCAGCACATTTTGATTTATTTTAGAGATGAGGTCTCGCCAAGTTGCCCAGGCGGGTCTCGAACCCGTGGGCTCAGGCAATCCACTCACCTCAGCCTCCCAAAGGTGCAGGATTACAGGCTGAGCCACCGAGCCCAGCCCACTTGGGCTTCTAACAGTTTTCTCAAAGTTAACATTTCCCAGCACCTTGATACCTTTATCCACCTACTCCTTTCCTAGTCTTTCTTCTTTTAATAAATGGTGGCACCTTTGACTTAGTAGCTCAGGCAACAACTTTGGTTGTTTAAGCAAGACTGGAGGATGCTTTTTCTGGTTCCTCTTTTTTTTGCATAACACCTCACATCAAATCTAACAATCAGTCCTATCAACTCTATCTCAAGAATATATCTCAGATTCATCTGCAAAAACTTTTTTATCTCTTTTTTGCTCTCATATCTATCGATTATCTATCTATTCATATCTATCTATCTATCTATCTTATATCTACATCTATGTATACCTAATTTTAAAATAATAAAATAGCTTTCCCTCATGGCTTAATAAAACATACAAGACCTATAGTAAAAAGTACATCTTACATGACTAATCACATATATTCTGTCTCTGAAAAACAATTTTAAAATTAAAACTAGCAACTTTTAAGCCAAATCATATGCAGTTGCTAATTTTGTATCATTTTTTACCTTCAAAAGTGCCAGTTGAATAGTTTGGCGTATTAGTTTTTTATAATTCCTTTCAGATATTTTGCACTGTATATATGTATATGAAAATACAGCATATACTTGATGTACCCACTGTTTTACACAAAAAGTATCCTTTAAATTCTGCTTTGTACCAACTATTTTATTTAGTAATACATATTGGAGATATTTTGTTAACAGTAAGAAAGCATCATCTTTATTTTTTAAAACAACTGAGCAGTCCTGTTATATGGATATACCATTCATTATTAATTGACTTTATCTCCTACTGATGGACATTTAGAGTGTTTCCAATATTTTGCCATTACACAATGCTGCAATAAATAATCTTGGACATCACTGCATCATAAGCACTAACCTGTTAGCTGAGTTCTTTTCTCTTGCCCTTCCCTTTCTCCAATCTATTCTCTAACAACCAAAGTAATCTTTAAAAATGTAATTCAAGCCGGGATAGTTGGCTCAGCCTGTAATCCCGCGCCTTTGGGAGGCTGAGGTGAGTGGATTGCCTGAGCCTGCGGGTTTGAGACCCGCCTGGGCAGCGAGACCTCATCTCTACAATAAATCAAAAAATCAGCAGGGCATGGTAGCACATGCCTGTAATTCCAGCTACTCGGAAGGCTGAGGCGGAAGGATCACCGGAGCCCAGCAGGCCGAGGCTGCGGTGGCCGGGAGCGGCCACTGCACTCCAGTCTGGGCAACAGAGTGAGACTCCAACTCAAAAAATAAAATAAAATAAAATAAAAAATAAAAACAAAAATTTAATTCAAATTATGCTATTCTTATGGTTAAGATTATTCGAAGACATTCCATCATGTTAAAAGAAAAGCCCCATTGTCCTATGCCAGACCCATGTGGCTCCAAATGACCATCTCCTCCGACCTTGCCTTCTCATCCTGTGCCCCCTTCCCTGAGTCACCTATTCCAAGCCTTCTTTGTATTCCTCAAATGCCAAGTTTATCCTATACTATAGAAAGCACTAGCTGCCTAGACTGTTATTTTCTGGGTTTTCTTATTACTGACTTCCTGTCAGTTTGATTTTGGTGTGCCAGCAAATGTTTAACAGCCTGCTTTCTGGAGAAGGAAGCCATGTTTGCCAATTTGTGCAGATACTCTGCCATGACTTATTTAAAGTTACAAGAGTAATCAATGCACAAACTTGTGGAAATCCTTTCTTTTGAGCTGGTAGCTGGCTCTCGTATAGTGCTTTAAATGTTGCTTTTCCTCAGAAGTAATCCTCAATCCATGTTAAACCTGTTTCTTTTATTTCCATTTCAACCAAATCACTAACAATCAAATCTTTTCTCATTTACTTATTTGACTATTGAATGATTTCTACTCGCCCACTCAACACACACTCACACACACAAACCTAAGTTTCGTGAAAGCAGGGACCTTGTGCTATCAGGGCTTTACTTCCTATGTTTAGGTTGGTGCCTGGCATATAACATGTATTCAGAAAATGTTTGCAGAATAAATATATTTCAACCACTGATTAATTCCCCAACCTAAATCTGCCATGTTTCTGCCTAGTGTTCACCTGAATGTGTTCCAAAAATCTGATACAACTCTCATAAGTGTGGTCACATTGACATATTCTTAGTATATAGTCAGTCTCTTCGATTGCTTGAATTGACAATCTCTTTGTGTTTTGATTCCACATGGTCTACCCAGATTCACATACTACTCTGCCCTAGATAACCAGATCTATTCCATTACCACTGCCCAGAAGAATACACTTGTTCTCATGTGTGTGTGTTTGCAAAGAAATTTACCTGCTTCTGTTTGGGCATTTCCTCCTGCCCCTCTTCTTTCTAATATCAATTCTTTACTATTCAATTCAGATTTTTTTTTCCTCCTTAAGCACTTCTCCTTTGTAATCAACCCATACAGAATTTTCCCTTCTTCAAACTTCTATTGTCTCTCTAGTTGCAAAAACTTTAGCTCTTGGCTTAACAACAATGGTGCATCTTAAATATGCACAGTGTATGGGGGTGATATTAGTGAATTAATATTAACTGACATAGAGGTGAGTATGGTATTGGGGTTATGAAGGAGAATGTCTTTATTCTTGGATAATACATGCTAAAGTATTTAAGAATAAAGTGTCATTTTTTTCTACAACTTACTTGAAAATTATTTTTGATATGCAAGGGAGAGAGAAGAAAATGGGATAAATGTTAATAATCAGTACATCTAGTTAAAGAGTAAATAGGTATTTATTATTATATTGGACTTTTATTATTTCTGTAAGTATGGTATTTTCAAAATATAAAATTGAGAGATAGACTGGTGAAACAGAAGTATTTGTTAGATGTTAAAACATACAGTTGTCTGGTTCCCACCCAGAAGATTTATAGATTCAAGTTCAGTAAATCTTGGTGGTTAAGTTCAGTTGTTGGCATTTTTACAAAACTCTGAATTTGTGGAATGTCTTAGGTTAGACTTCCTTGAAGCTCAGTCTTAGACTACAAGTTTCAAGGGGACCAGCTCTCAGGGGAACAGGAGTCAGGGAAGCAGGGTAGAACTATGGAGAAAAGCCAAGCAGAGAGGTGGCCTCAATTAGAGAATGACTGCTACTGAACCCAATGGAAATCTCTGGAGCACAAGTTAAATGCAGACTCCATTTTGGTCTTCTGTGTTCCTGAGTCAGTCAGTATTGCTGAGGCCTAGTCTGGAAAAGGGGTTGGTCTGGTGGGCAATAGTTGCCCAGATGAAGGTTTTTCCAAAAGTGATTCTCTGAAGAGATAGCTGTGAGTAATCCCCTAACACTCCAGAGTTAAGGGGACCTGGAACACAAGCAGGTTTCAGTACATGCAGCTAAGTGTTTAAAATAATCACTTCTGTCAAAATAGCATGGGCAATAAATGTGTTGCTTCTTACTTTGTAGATTCTGTCTCTCAAACCTGAGGCAGAGATCATGCCTTAGGTTACTGATGTCCTATACAGAAGTTGGCATACTGTTGGACACACTAGAAACAACTGATGAAGTCCCACTGGGTAAGTGACTTGGTCTATTTCATATCCTTACAAGAGTATCTACCCAGGCCATAAAATAAATTACTTTAGAAAATAGGATTCCTTAGATCTTTACTGTGAGAGAGAGGGTAGAGAGGGTTAGGAGACAGGACTTACCACTGCTCAAGGGTTCTGTATCGCTACTAGCTCCTTTTTCCCATTATCTGCTCTGTATCAAACTGCATTTAGAGCAATGCATATTCTCTCAGGTGAGGTTGTAGATGCAAACATCACAGTAAGGATTCAAGTAGTTTATTTGGGAGATGTTTCCAGGGCACACCAGTAGGGAAGTGTGTACTGAGGGAAGGAAAGATAGCCAGTACAAGGCACATTACCAGGTGAAATGCCACCATGGGTGTCTGCGGCTTGGGTCTTCTGGGAAGTGCTGGTTCCTGTGTGGAATATGTGCCTCAGTGTTACCAAACACAAGAGGCTAGGGAGCTAAGATATTTATATGCCTATCACCTCAAACATTGTGTGAGGGCTGCACCTCTGGAATAGGGGAGCTCTTTAATTATCAAACTCTGGCTAGCACTGCATGAAGGCAGAGCAGTGTCTGGTCACTAAAGAAAGCCCACAGGTGATGTGATGCAGAAACAATACACCTGTAAGGAGTGACTGCTGCAATACCTGTCCCACTTCATTTTACCTGTATGGTATCCTTCCAAGGGAGTAGCAATATCTTCTTCCATGGACTAGGAGAGGGAGACCAGAGGAGGTTAAGCAGCTTCTAAATGGTAGCTATTTGGCATTCTAAATGGTACTAGTTGGCAAAGCAGGATTTGAACTCTGATAGACCCTGTCCCAAAAATCTGTGCTCTTTCTTGAAACAGGTCCTCAACATAGAGCTGCATCAGAGATGCTGGCAGATCTCTTTGGCACTGACTGACACAGGAACAGTTGCTGAAGAAATGAATGGCCTAGGACATTTGGCATCTCTCTTTGGTCTAGAACTCAATAGTGAAGAAAATCCACATGGTGTCAGTAATTTGGAAATGGACTTAGAGGAAGTGTACGTCATACTAAATAACAAAGGTCAACCTGTATAGAGAAACATTCATGCAGGAGTCAGCTTGCACTAAGTGATTTCTACAGCACTGCGTAGGCCTCTAAAAACATCCATCTGTTGTTTCTGTCGGTCACAGCTCCAGCCTGCGTGGGGTTCAGGTGGCTGCCTCTCCAACCTTCATGTCAGTGTGAAGCCCCTCACTCCCGTGGGCATTCTGCATCTCACCAACTGTCTGTCAGGACGTGACAGCTCTCGTCTCAGCCCAGTTGTGCAAGTTAAAGACTTCTGCAATTCATAAGCATAGAAATGAAAACGAATGAGAAGAAGAGATAAACTTGGAGAAGAGCTCAAGTTAATTCACTAGCTAACAGGTTTGAGAGAACAATCTCTCACTATTGCAAGACATTCTGTATTAGAGGGTTCCTGAATCTCTGATATCTCCAGATTATTCTTTGCTTGTTTCACCTGGAATGCATGCAGGGCCACCAGGCTCACCAGTCCTGGTGCACTGTTTATATGAGAGCCCAAACTCACTACATTGCCCACATTCGTTGTCTACGGAGTTAACTAGGTCTAGAGCTAGGATACAGAGATCTGAGTCTTTGGAAAGAAGTCCTTTAGTCTCCATTGTCATGAAATAGTGGCAGAGACCACTGGAAAGCTACAAACTCAGAGTTCTTAAGAGAAAACTAAAGTCAGAGGCTACTCCAAGAAATCCTAGACAGAATGGGTGGAAAGCAGGGAGTTGGATTAGATGTTCTCTAAATCTTTTTCCCAACCCAAAGATCATAGAATTTTATGTCTCACATAAAATTCCTAGCTGTTTTGATTCCTAGCTGTAAAATAAATTTGATAAAGACCCCCTTAGTATGTATATATTTCTAAATTATGTATGCTTTGTTTTACTAATGTATTGTTTACATTATATAATGCATATACAGTATTCCTTCTCTACCTGAGATGGACATATTTGAAGACCTCCAATGGATGACTGAAGCCACAGACAGAAAGGAGCATTATATATACTGTTTTTTCCTATACATATATACCTATGATAAAGTTTAATTTATAAATTAGGCACAATAAGAGACTAAAAACAATAATTAATCATAAAATGGAACAGTTATAACAATATACTGTAATAAAAGTTATCTGAATATAGTCTTTCTCAAAATACCTTATTTTTAACGTTCTCACCAATTTTCAGACCAAGTTGACCTTGAGAAACTGAAACCTCAAAAAGTGAAACTGCAGATAAGAGTGGGGGAGTTCTACTATACGTATAGATATTTTCAAGGAATTACATTTAAGTATGAATAAATATGCTAATTTTCCCCAGGTTCTTTTTGAATAAACTTACATCTCCCTTTAGGTGTAAACTTTCTAATTATAGACACACTTCTTTTTTTTTTTTTTTGTCTAAAGCTACTTTACAGGACCACAGAGATTTAGACAGAACAAAACTTCGAGGTGGGCAGTTTACAGAGCCATTTAGAGTACAGGAACATTGAGTTAGAGAGACCTAGATTTAAATTCTGGCTCCATTAATTTTTAGCCACATTACTTAAATTGGTTACTTATTAAGCCTCAGGTTTTATACCCATAAAGCAAACCTAATTATAATCATTGTATCCATCTTACAATACTGTGAAGACAATGGAGATAAAGCATGGAAAATGCTTAGTATTATGCCTGGCAAAAAAAAACCAAAAATAAATGGCAACTACCAATGAGATTTTAAGATAGATATATTTATCCCCTGTCAACCTCTTCTTCCCAGCACATAGTACTCATTGTTGTCCTAGCTCAAAGATCCAAGCCTCTTTATTGGGTTGCAAAACTGGCTGTTCAGGGCTCAGGCACCTGTGGCTTTCTCCTGAGGAACTCCAAGGTCTGAAAAGTGGCTCTTGGGTACATTCCTAGGAAGGTCCTGGAGAAGTGCCTGACTACCCTCAGGTGTGGCCTCATCCTTCCGAGAGTCACCATCATGGAATTCAGTGAGACAGAGAAGAGAGAAGAAGGTCTTACTGATGTAGAGATGCACAGGCCCAGTGACATGGAAGTAGAAGAAAGAGCCACCCAGATTTGGGAGACAACTGGGGAGCTTCCCTGTTTCCCATCCACTGCTTTCACTGGATGCTTTTGATCTTGGAAAATGTAGTTGTTTCTTTTTTTTCTTTTTTGTAGCACAAGATATTACAGTTTTTTCCAGGAATATTTTTCCTTATCAAGATTAAAAAGTAAGAGGTAAAATCAGAATCTGCCACTTATTAGTTGTGTGACATTGGGAGAATTACGAGTTTGAGTGTCAATGTATTCATCTGTAAACTGGGGATAAAATTGGGGACAAAAATGGATGATGTAAGGAAATGCGCATTGTATACATTTCCATACATAAGTAAGGAATTATTTTTGGCTCTCCCAGGGGAAAAAGACAACATAAAATTGTGAACAACCAAACAAACTCTGTTTTGATCTTTCCTGCTTCTGTGGATCTTATCACTGAGAGAGAGTAACACTAGAGAGCTACAGAGTACTAAAGCCAGAACAGGGAGTGAGAGAAGGAAAGGGAGAGAGAGAGAGAGTTCTTTTCCTGTAATTTAAGGAAGTCAGCAGGCTGTAGAATTAAAGGGGAGCAAAATGGAGGGTGAAGAATGTAACTATTAAAATTCTGATCTATTGCACCATCTAAAAAAGACATCTATATGAACTCCTATATGAACTTCCAGAAGCAATCACCTGGAAAATAAATGCAATAAGGATCTTCTAAGTTGGCAGTGGAATTAGCATTGTGGAATTCTAATTAATTGTTCAGCTTGGAAAGAATATACTCCTTTTGATGAAAAACATGGCTTCAATCATGGAGCGAGCTCACCCAAATCAGTGTTTTCAGCAGATATTTCTTTTCCCCAAGTTTCCCAGGGATTTGCACTTCCAGTGTTTCCAGGAGAACCATGAGGGTAACAGTAATATTATAGCAGCCCATCCAAAAGAGATGAAGTCGATCTCTTACCTCCTCCGTGGGCCTCAGCTTCCTCATTTGTAAAATGGTGGAATGGTGTGTTGTGGTGGTAAAGACTTGAACCTCTTGCGTCGCTTTCAGCTTTCACATTCTTTGAGTGTTGGTCCAGACATATGTTCTGTCCAGATTCCTCTATTTTCTGTGTTGACCACTACCATAATGATAACAATGAGGATGGTGATGATGAGGAGGGGTTTTTTGAGACATCAGGGTGTGTGGACAGTGGGCGAGAGCTTTAGAAATATTATTCACTGTGGTCTTCCTAGCATTTCTTGAGGTTGCTTTTATTTTTATTCCCATTTCAGAAATTTTGAGATACTGCTCAGCACAATCTCGCCCAAAGTCATACATCTGGACATCAAATGGTCATGGTGGTAAAAGGATGAGAAAATTTAATAAAAATTTTCACTACAATTCCTAGGAGTCCCATGGTCCCTTTTGAAAGTCAGAGAAGTGTCCTAAATCCGAGACCCTTAGATTTAGCAGGGTCATATCTTAGAAACTTCACTAGCCCCTAGCCCATCACATTCCTCTGGGGATTGTCTGTTCTTCCATTTTCCATCAAGTAGGACAATTATTTCCTCATTCTAGTACTCTGGAAATTTTCAAATTACCTTTGGTAATTCCTTATTCATTCTTCATATCCAATCATTCCTCCAATTCTATTCTTTTATTAATTAATCCAGTAATAATGTGTCAGATACTTCAGGAGAAACTCAATAAAAGCTCTTTAATGTATATAATGTTTTAGAGTTTTTAAAGAGTATCTATATGTATTATCTTATTTGATTCTCATAATGTCCCCTGGAATTCATGATATGCATTTTACAGATGAAGACATGGAACTTCAGGGAGGGCCAAAATCAGATAGCTAACATGAGGAAGAGTTGTAGTTGAAGCCACACTTTCTCTCAAGTTTACGGTTCAGTGTTCTACACAGTGTGCTCCTCCTCAGGTTCTACTATGTCTGCATTAAGTTATTTCCACAGTTTGTACCCAAGTCCAAGCCATCTTATCCCTGCTTTCTATGGTAGCCTGGTGGTTGGTATCCTTGATTTCTGTCTACTTCAACCCATATTTAAACTCCAATTCTTTGTTTTAAAATTATAATGAATCCCTATTATCTTAGGTCTGATTTACATTTCTCTGTAAATCTTTCAAGATTCTTCATAATCTGTCCTTATTCTACATTCTCAAGCACAGGTTTCACCTTTCTGGGCTCACCTGTGTATCACCAGATCCCCAGATTTTACCCAAGCCTAGGCTCTTCTGCACACAAGGCCCTGAGTGACTGCAGAGGTCACAAGTCTATGAAGCTGGTCCTGGATGGGTAGTTACTTCAATAAAATCAGGATTCTGTTAGAAAAGAGGGAACGGAGACTGAATTTCCAATCCACCTTATCCACCATTGGCATTGTCATCTCTGATGAGGGATCAGGGGCCCGCTCATGTCACCTGTTTTGTTGTTGTAACGATGACTGATATTAACATCAGTCTATAAAACCAGCACATGCAGGTGAGAGAACCCAAAGAGGAACGTTTTTATACGGGGATGATAAACTATGAATCCAACATTGCCCCCAAAGGGACTTTGATCTAGAGTAAAGAAGAAAGAAAGAAAGAAAAGAAAACAATCCAAATATCCTCATGTTTCCCAGCTCTTCCAGAAGAAGATACAGATTAAGGTATGTTGCTGCCCTCTCCTCCTTCAGCAGCCGTGTAAAGGCAAGCCACACATTATATTACATAAACTCTTCCCAAAATTAAAAGAATAAACTTACAATATGAAAACATCTTCTTTAGACTACATTCCAGTGATAGCATATCCTTTTAGGTAGTGTCTAGCTTCAATGAAGCCTTCTTTTGCTGCAAAGACAAAACAAAAACCTGAAACCTTTAAAATAATATATGAAGAAATTTAGAGGCGATCGTAATTCATTAATTGATTACAAAGATAGACATTTAAGTGCAGACACCTTGCAGAATTTAGGGGTTCTAAAATGAAGTTAGGCTCTTCCTATGACATGTGATTACTAAAGACATGCAGATAGATGGAAATACGACTATGCTTTCCTAAACAAATGAACTCTAAGTGTAATTTATAAGATTAAGAGCACGCTGATCATAGAGTTGCCAAAGGACATTGATGGCCTTTAGTTTGTTCCTAAGGCAGGGCAAATGGAGATCTTTGTCTCAGATGCAGTCTGAAAAGAGCAACAGGTACATAAAATGATGTGCACATTAGCAGCACAAAATCTAAAAGTGTCTATAGGACACACAGACATAAAGATGGGAACAACAGACATTGGGGCTCCTTAGGGAGGAGGGAGGGGCAGGGGAAATGGTGGGGAAACGACCCACCGGGTACCCTCTGCACCATTTGGGTGATGGGCTCAACAAGGCCAAAGTGCATCGTCACGCAGTATACGCCTGTAGCAAATCTTCACTTGTGCCTCTTAAATCTAGAATTTTTTTCAAAGTGCCTATCGGCATAAAAAATAGAAGACTAGAAATTCTAGTCTTCTAACAGTGTCTGCTGGGGTGTGCAGTCTTGGGATTTGTGACTTTTTTTTTAATTCCCTGCATTTTCTGTAATGTGTTTTTGTTATTTCTAAACCTTGCTTAATTTGTACATCAATCTTTTCCCATTTATTAGGAAATACATATTCAAGTTACAGACTTTTATTTCTGTAAATTTCTGAATATATTTTCATAAATGACAGCATATTCTGGATCTTGTTATGACTATTTTATACCAATAAGCTAGTTCCAGTTCACTCACTGTAGACAAAATGAGCAAAGAGCAGTGAGACTTACAGATAAATGATATATTCTTGCCGAGTGAAGGTCACATGATAGCTCAGCTCACATGTGAAAGAGTCACATGAGTATGAAGAGAAGGAGGTTGATGGAAGAACTGAGTCATGAAGCGCCGAGCTGTCTTGGCATGTGAACCCAAATACCTTTACCTTAGCCATCAGCACTCTCACCGTCGGGAATCCACAAGACCGTACATATTATTTAAGGTCACACATCTTCTGCAAGATTGAGAAGCACTGTAGGAAAGTAAACTTACTTGGGTGCCTCAGTCACCTGATAGGCAAAACTGGGAGTTCGTTTGTAATCATACATTTAATGAGAAATTCATTAAAATATTTTCTTTAGCCTGTGCTACATTAAAGTAGCAAAGACCCATAAGGGCTGGGCATGGTGTCTCATGTCTGGAACCCTAGTGTTTCAGAAGGCCAAGGTGGAAGAATTGCTTGAGACCAGGAGTCCAAGACCAGTCTTGGAAACAGAGCAAGACCCTTGTTTCCATAAAGGAATTTTTTTAAGTTGGGTGTGCTCCTGTAGTCTCAGCTACATTGGGGGCTGAGGCAGAAGGTTTGCTTGAACCCAGGAGTTTGAGGCGCCGTGAGCTATAGTGCCACTAAACTCCAGCCTAGGAGGCAGAGCAAAACCCTGCTTCTAAAATAAGAAAGAAAAGAGAAAAGACTCATAAGAAAATAAGCAACTAGAAAGGACTATGCGCCTATACCTTCATTTCTAAGCAAAAACTTCTAAATTCCGGTCAGTAGATGGTCTATTTCTAAAGCAATCTCACACACACACACACACACACACACACACACACACACACACACACACAATTCCTTTCAGCTTCTTTTCATTTTAGATAAGTAACAGTAGAAAAATAGACTAATATTTTCATATAATTCCTCATAAATATGACTCTTTACTCATGCACACGTTTCGGGAAAAGTCTCTTCACAAACCTACTTGTTCACAAACCCCAAGTGACTTGTGGGATGGGAAAGTATAAAACCGTAGACCTCAGAGGACTATCCCTTGCCAATAATTCAGAGCGTATATATTCCTCAGAACATTCAAAAGCAGCCAAACTCTTCTCCTCCTTGGTGAAAATGATATGTATGTCAGAATAGAAGGTGACATCAAATATAAGAAAACAATCATCATTTGTATAAAAAGATACCAAAAAAGCATTTTTGGCCACGATATTTGGGATATAGATATAAGTGATAAAATTTTTAGTAGTTGGTTTTTCATTCTCACATTTTACTGAATAATTGTATTTATACACAAATGTACCTACAATCTATTTTTTAGCTCGTTCAGCAAAAAGAGTTGAGAAGCAAGAACACCCCAGGAACCGAAAGCACTCCAAACCCCAGATCTTGGTTTCTAAATTTAATTTCCCAGTGAAAGGAACCTGGACTCCTTGGAGAAATGACTGACTCCAAAGACGAGTCTGGAAACATCAGGTGCCAAAAGGACGCATGCAAGAAATGACAAAGACATGTCATGAGGGTACAGGGATCAGAGTAAAGGGGCTCCTAGTAACCAAATCTGGGACAATTTGAGCACACTCATGGTGGCTAACTGTTTATAACCTGCGGAATAGCATACAGAAGCTCACTCTGAAAACAGATGAGAAGAGAATGCTCTCTTTTAGGGAGTTATGTGAACTATTAGTAATAAATGTAGAAGAAATGATGGAGTTAGAAAATTTCCATTGGCAACCATCACAGTAATAGCTTTTTCAGGAGTGTGTTCTAAAAGTGGAATGCAAAGGTATGATGAAGAGGAGGAAATTGTTTATAGAGTTTTCATTATCACCCCCCACCATACAGTACTTATTAAGTACAAAGAAAAGAATAGTAACTTGCAGTAGAGGGGTCTGGCAGATACACCTGTGAACAAAAGAGGCAATTCTCCCTCACTAATGAAGCTTAGTTTGGCTGGATAGGTTATTCTTGGTTGAAATGGCTTCTCTTTTAGAACTTTGAAGATAGGGCTCCAGGCTCTCCTGTCCTGAAGGGTTTCTGCGGACAAATCTGCTGCTATTCTAATTGGTTTTCCCTGGTAGATAGTCTGACCTTTTTCTCTTGCTGCCTTTAGGATTTTTCCTTTTATAGCTACTTTGTTTAGGCGGATTATTATGTGTCTGGGAGTTGGTCTTCTCATTTGTTGTCTTGCAGGGGTTCTCTGAATCTCTTGTGTTTGAATTTTTTCATCCTTAATGAGTTGAGGGAAGTTTTCTTGAATGATTTCATGAAATGTTTGTTCCAGTGTGGCTTCTGTTTCTCTCTCTGCCTCAGGAAGCCCAATTACTCTTAGGTTTGGTCTCTTGAAGTGATCATTCATCTCTTGCAGGTATTGTTCTGTCATTTTGAGCTTCTTTTCTATGCTTCTGACAGTTTGGGTTAGTTTTGTTTTGGTCTTCGAGCTCTGAGATTCTTTCTTCTGCTTGGCTGATTCTGCTTTCCATGCTTATTGGTCTGTTGTTCATTTCCATCACAGTATTCTTTACTGCTGTCATTTCTGAGATCAGCTCCTTCCTATTTTCCTCTTGTCTCTCCTCAATTTTTTAAATTCTCTCCATTAATGTCATTTTGTTTGGGTTTGTTGCATGTAACCAGTCATTCTGGGGGCTCTTCATTGTTTGTGTTCCAGAATCTGCTTTCTCAGTGTCTGATTTCCCAGGGGTCTGTGCGAGACCTATATTCTTCTTTGGTTTTTCTTCATCTGTGCGGTTTTTCCCCCTCCCTACTTTTTCCTTCCCTCCACGTCACCATCTTCTTTAATTCTGTAATTCAGGGGTAAAGGGATTGGTTTTACTTCTGTTTGTTCAATCTCCTATTCTTTATGTATGCGCTCTTACTTTGTTCAATTCTGGACTTGCACTGTAGGTTGGAGGGGGTCCTTTTTGCAGTTTTGAGATTTACTTAAGGGGGGAGCTGTGATTCAAAATCTATCTGCAGGTCCTGGTATTCGCTGACAGGCGTGTGGATAATGTGGAACCCACTTCCCACTGTCCTGGAATCTGTCAGGACAGTGGGGCTGTAGGTTTACTCCCTGAAATAAAATGTGGTTAGCAGAGGGGAGAGAATGGAGCAGATAGTGGGTTGAAGAGGGGAGTGGAGAGATAGAGGAGTAAGGGGGGAAACAAACGAGTGTGCCAACAAATAGAGAGGCCTATACTGAAAGAGATAAAAACAATAGACCACAGCTACAGACGAGCCAACGCTCATACAAAAAATAAAAATAAAACATACAGTGATGCTAACATACAAGCTAACAAACCACCTTGTTAGTGTGCTGTTCCTCTATACAAAGATATGGTTTACAGAGAGAAGAAAATAGAAGAAAAGGAAGAGGAAAAAAGAAAAAAGGAAACAATACAGTAGGAACAGAATTAAGTCATTAAACTAATAGAATGAATGAAGCACACTCTGAGACATTGCGTTTAAGTCCAATGTCCTTTCAGGTCTGATTTCTAGTTTTCTTTTCAAGCTGGTAAATTAGTTTGCAGTTAGGGTCAGTTGCCCCTGGTCTGCTGTGAAGGACAGTTCAGATTACCCTCCGTTCACTCTGGTCTACGTCTTTATCAAGCTTGTTTCTCCCGTTTCGGTGTTGTTATCTGAAATCGCCAACAGGTGGTGCTATCTCAGCTGCTCGCCCCAGAGGGGGTGGGGCTGGACAGGAACAAGATGGCTGCCTGTCTCAGGGCAGACAACAGACTTACGGCGGCCGGCAGGACGTCTCGGTCGCAGGATAGGTGGCAGCGATCCCAGCAGATCTTCCCTGAAGGGGATTGAGGTGGATTGCTTCTGGTCTAGGTGGTGCAATGTGCTACGGCCGTCACGGAGGCCACGGTGGTGGCGGCGGCACCGTTTGCGCCGCAGTGACTGTCCAGTCCGTTGCGATGTCCCAGCGGTGGCAACGGCCAAGCTCCGTATGAAGGCAGGCTGCAATGTTGGGGTCCGCAGCCCCCTGAGGCGAGAGTCAGAGACCACTGCAGATCTCCTTTGCAGAGGGCTTCACAGACTGGGTTGCCCCATTGCCATCTCGCCGCTTCTCCTGGAGTCATTTTTTAATAAATTATTTGCTTAGACCAATGTCCAGCAGACTGTTTCCTAAGTTTTCTTCCACGATTTTTATAGTTTCAGGAAGAACCAATATATATATATATATATATATTTTTTTTTTTTTTTTTGTCCCAGATATACTTTATGGTCTTTCTTTACAACTAACATTTTATCTCTCTGCTTTTATTTTTTATTTTAAATATGTGGGGTACAATTCAGGGTTAGGTATACAAATGTTCATTGTGCAGGTACCCTTGTTGATGAGGTGTGCCCCTACCAGGCAGTTTTCCATTACTGCAAGTTGTGTCACAGCCCTTCCCTGATACTACTGTCAATCCCTTTCTTATAGTATTATGATAGTTGTTCAACGTCCACTTACGAGTGAGAACATGCGATACTTAGTTCTTTGTTTCTGTGATAGAGCACTCAGTATTAGAGACTCTAAGTCCATTCAAGTTGCTGCCAACATCATGATTTTGTCTTTCATTATGACTGTGTAATAGAATCAATATTCTTAAAATCACCATACTACCCAAATCTATCTACAGATTCAACACAATCCCAATCAAACACCAACTTCATTTATTCACAGAAATACAAAAAATAGTCCCAAAATTTTTATGGAATCAAAAAAGAGCCCAAATAGCCAAAACAATTCTAAGCAAAAGGTGCAGTTGTAGAGGCATCATACTGCCTGATTTCAAATCACTCTATAGGTTATAGTAAATAAAACAGCATGATGCTGGCCCAAGAACCGACAGATTGACCAATGGAACAGAACAGAGAACCCAGAAACAAAAACCACATTCCTACAACCAGCGGATCTTTCACAAATCCAATAAAAATAAATAGGAAAAGGACAACGCATTCAATAAATGGTATTGGAAAAATTGGCTAGTAATGTGCAGAATAAAGAAACTGGATCCCTATCTATCACCATATACAAAAATAAACTCAAGATGGGCCAAAGACTGAAATGCAAGATCCCTCTTTCATCTCAAAGATGGGGGTACATCTTAACTCTCACCGGCATGTCTGCCTCTCTTCTACTTGGTGTTTAATTGTTCCTCCTATGACAATGGATCAACCTGGATGATATTTGAACCTTAAATTCCACTGATAGGACAAAGACATTTTTGGGGGGTCATTTGCTTTCACCTGGTACTTTCTTGGAAATGATCCCAGGAAGTCCCTACGAGGACAATAATCTAGTGACATTTGAAGAGTGTGGCCATTGAAGAGATAGATGGGACAGAAAGTCCTCCATTTCCTTAAGGTTTTCAAGTTTGCTTCCATACAAGTGTACATAGTAGTCTCTAATGATCTTTTGTATTTCTTCAGGGTCAGATGTGATTTCATCTTTTGCATTTCTGATTGTGTTTATTCGGGCTTTTTCTCTCTTTTTCTTGGTCAGTCTAGCTAGGGGACCATCAATCTTGTTTATCCTTTCAAAGAACCAGCTTTTTGTTTCATTGATTTTCTGTATATCTTTTTGTCTTCTATGTCCTGGATTTGGGCTTTTATTTTGGTGATCTGGATTCTTCTGCTGAAATTAGGGTTTTTGTGGTCTTGCTTTTCCAGCTTCTTTAGGTGGCTTGTTAGGTTGTGAATTTCTGTTCCTTCCATTTTCTTCATGTGTATTTGTAGGGATATAAATTCCCCTCTTACTACAGCTTTCAGGGCATCCCAGAGATTTTGGTAAGATGTTTCTTCATTTTCATTTGTTTCCAGGTATCTTTTAATCTCTGTTTTGATTTCATCATTGACCCAGGAGTTGTTTAGCATCATGCTGTTTAGTGTCCATGTCTTTGTGGGTTTTGAGGGGACCTTGTTGGTGTTAATGTTTATTTTTATTCCACTGTGATCCGAGAAGGTGCATGGTAAAATTTCAGTCCTTTTAAATTTGCTTATGCTTGATTTATGGCCAATTACGTGATCGATCTTAGAGTATGTTCCATGTGGTGATGAGTAGAATGTGTATTCTGTGGTCTTTGGATGGAGGGTTCTGTAGGTATCAATTAAGTTCATTTGATCAAGAGTCACATTGAGGTTTCGGATCTCGTTGCTGATTTTTGTCCTGATGATCTGTCTAGGGTTGTGAGTGTGGTATTAAAGTCCCCAGCTATGATGGTATTGGAGATGATATCTTTTTTTAGAGCTGTTTTATGAAAACTGGTGTTCCTATGTTGGGTGCATATATGTTTAGGATGGGTATTTCTTGTTGATGAATTGAACCTTTTACCATTATACAGTGGCTTTTTGTATCTTATTTAACTTCTGATAGCTTAAAGGGTATTTTGTCTGAGATGAAGATCGCGAGTTCTTCTTTCTTTTGTGTTCACCTGGAAATTTGCTTCCCATCCTCTTACTTTGAGTTTGTGAGTGTCCTTTCTAGTGAGGTGAGTCTGTTGAAGGCAACACATTGTTGCCTAGTGATATTTTATCCATTTCACCATTCTATGTCTCTTCAGTGGTGCATTTAGTCCATTCACATTCAAACTATTTTTGAAATGTGAGAGTTGATCCCTATATAATGTTCTCACAGAGTTGTTGTTGTTCTTCCTGTTTGTGTGTTTGTCTTTCTTTTGGTTTTAGAGTTGGATCATATGTGTTTTCATTCTTTTATCTGTACTCTTGTGAGGAACGTTGTTGTTCTTTTTTACTTTTCTTCTTTGTTCAATACTTCCTTAAGTGTTTCTTGTAGAGGTGGTCTGGTGGCAGCGTAGGTTCTTAGGAATTGCATATCTGGGAAAGAATTCAACTCTCCCTCACTGATGAAGCTTAGCTTGGGTGGATAGGTTATTCTTGGTTCAAATTGTTTATCTTTTAGAACTTTGAAGACAGGGTTCCAAGCTGTCCTAGCCTGGAGCGTTTCTGTAGATAAATCTGCTGCTATTCTAATTGTTCTTCCCTGGTAGGTAGTCTGATCTTTTTCTCTTGCTGCCTTTAGTAAGTTTATACCTACTTTGTTTAGGGGAATTATTATGTGTCTGGGAGTTGGTCTTCTCATTCGTTGTCTCGTAAGGGTTCTCTGAATCTCTTGTGTTTGAATTGTTTCATCACTGATGAGATGAGGGAAGTTTTCTTGAATGATTTCATGAAATGTTTGTTGCAGTGTGGCCTCTGTTTCTCTCTCTGCCTCAGGAAGGTCAATTACTCTTAGGTTTGGTCTCTTGAAGTGATCATTCATCTCTTGAAGGTTTTCTTCTGTCTTTTTGACCTTTTCTGATTTTGACAGTTTGGGTTAGTTTTGGTCTTTGAGTTCTAAGATTCTTTCTTCTGCTTGGCTAATTCTGCTTTCCATGTTTATTAGTTTGTTATTTATTTCCATCATAGTATTCTTTACTGCTGTTATTTCTGACACACCTCCTTCCTATTTTCCTCTTGTCTCTCCTCAATTTTTAAAATTCTATTACTGTCTTGATGTCTGGGTTTGTTGCATGTGACCAGTCATTCTGAGGGCTCTTGATTGTGTTCCGATGTCTGTTTTCTCAGTGTCTGACCTCCCAGGGGTCTGTGTGAGACCTATATTCTTCTTTTCATTTTTCATTATTAGTTTTTTTTTTTTTCCGTCCCTATGTTTTCCTTCCCTCCAAGTGATTGTCTTCTTTAATTCTGTTATTCAGGGGTGGAGGGATTGCTTTTACTTCTGTTTGTTCAAACTCCTATTCTTTTTATGTATGCCCTCTTACTTTGTTCAATTCTGGAGTTGTACTGTAGATTAGGGGTGCTCCTTTTTGTAGTTTTGAGATTTACTTAAGGGGGGAGCTGTGATTCAAAATCTATCTGTAGGTCTTGGTATCTGCCAACAGGTGTATGGATAATCTGAAACCCACTTCCCACTGCCTTGGAATCTGTCCATGCAGTGGGGCTGTAGACTTATTCCCTGAAATAAAATAAGGTCAGCAGAGGGAAGAGAATGGACCAGACAGTGGGGGGAAGACGGGGGTGGAGAGAGAGGAGTAAGGGGGGAAACAGACGAGTGTATCAACAAATGGAGAGACCTAAACTGAAACAGATAAAAACAACAGACCACGGATACAGACTAACCAACTCCCATACAAAAAAAAAAACTAAAACATACAATGATGATAACATACAAGCTAACCAACCATCTTATTGGTGTGCTGTTCCTCTATACAAAGATACGGCTTACAGAGAGGAGAAAAGAGAAGAAAAGGAAGAGAAGAAAAAAAAGGGAACAAAACAGTAGGAATAGAATCGCCATTAAACTGACAGAACCAACCGAGCACACTCTCAGACTTTTTGCTTAAGTCCACTGTCCATTCAGCTGATTTCTAGCTGTCTTCTCAAGCTGGTAAATTTGTTCACAGTTAGGGTCAGTTGTCCCTGGCCTGATGTGAAGGACAGTTCAGATCACCACTTAATTCACTGCTCAAATCTGGCCTGTGTCTGTTTTTCATGCTTGTTCGTCCTGTGTTGGTGTTGTTACCTTAAATCGCCAGCAGATAGTGCTATCTCGCAGCTCTAGAGGGGTTGAAGCCAGACAGGAGCCGGGCAGAGGCTGGAGATGGGAGCCTGCCTCAGGGCACAAGGGAGGAGACCCATAGCCGGCAGGATGTCATGGTGGCAGCAATCCCAGCAGATCTTGCCTGCAGGGGCTTCAAGGACTGAAGTCGTGGATTGCCTCAGGCAAGGGTGGTGCAATGCACTATGGCTACTACGGAGGCTGTGACAGCGCTGGCCGCTGCAGTGTCTGCAGCTGCAGTGGCTGTCCAGACTGCCGCGATGCCCCAGTGGTGGTGATGGCCGAGCTCCATGTGAAGAGCAGGATGCCGACGTTGTGATCCACAGCCCCCGGGGAGAGAGCCAGAGACCCTCTGCATTCTCCTTTGCAGAGGGTCTCATAGACCAGGGTGCCCCATCGCCATCTTGCCGGAAGTCCTCAGTATGTAGACTTTCATCTCTGCCCCAGTAATACCACTGACCACAGCTGTAACCAGGAAGACCAATTCTTTTGCCCAGATTGCAACTGCATCACCATTGCAATTTACAGTGGAGAGCCTAATGACACCTCTGGAATTACCCTTTGGCCGGGTGCTGGCCCAGGATGACCTCTATATATAAAGGTTACCAATCCTCTCCATTATTCCTGGAGTACAGGAAATACCTAGGGTATATGACTCTCAATGAATGGGTATGATGATGGTGTTTTATTCACCATCCAGTGGCAAACAATCACCTATAAAACCATAATCAAACCTATAGGGCCACTGGCAGAGCTGAAGGATCCCTTGTTTGGTTACCACCAGCCACCTCAGCCTTTGCCTTCTGCCAACCAACCAACTAGCCCGGGTTCAACTCAACAGTCTCCAAGTTCCCCGTGATGTCTGGATTACCAACCTCCTAGTCTTTTTCCTATGTTAAATAATATGCACTATCTACTTAATATTACTATGCCTCAGTTGGCCTCAAATTGCTGGCTTTACTTAAAACCAAAACTCCCTCATTATATGGGCCTAGGAATTGAAACTCCTATCATATGAAGAACTAACTGCACTCCAGAGATGGTTCACATTACTTTAGGTGATGTAACTGGTAAAGCCTCCTGCCTTGTAACTCCAGGTTTCAATCTAACAGCTTCTCCATTCTCTGATATTTGCAATTTATCCCTCACCCTAACCATGGCTGAATCCATGACCTACGTGGCTCCTGCCAACAACTGGTTAGCTAGTTCTATAGGCCTTACAAAATGTGCTACTACCAACAGATTAATTAATCAGCCTACCTTGTATATTACTATTCATGTACACCTCAAGTTTATGCTTATAATGGTCCTGAGGGAATTATTCTGCTTAACCCCCCTGGTCTTCCAATGGCACGTTCAAAATGTGCTGTTCCACTGGTAGTATCTGCATTAATCGGGCTAAGTATAGCAGGAGCAACTGCAGTTGGCACTGCTGCCCTGGTCCATGGAGAACTGGGTTTATCTAACCTTGCCTAGGAAATTAATGGTGACCTGGGGAATCTACAATTTGCCATGAACCACCTCCATGACCAGGTGGAATCCATAGCTGAAGCAGTCCTTCAGAATCGTAGAGGCCTAGATTTACTTTTCCTATCCCAAGGGAAACTCTGTGTAACCCTTGGAGAAGCTCATTGTTTTTATGCCAACAAATCAGGGGTTATTAAAGATACCCTCCAAAATGTCCGAGAAAATTTAGACAAATGACCAAAAGAAAAAGAACATAATAAATCCTGATTCCAGGCTTTATTTAATTGGAACCATGGTTAACTACTCTTGTTACTAGTCTAGTTAGGGCCAGGCTCGGTGGCTCAGCCTGTAATCCCGTGCTTTGGGAGGCTGAGGTGAATGGATTTCCTGAGCCCACGGGTTCAAGACCCGCCTGGGCAACTTGACAAGACCTCATCTCTACAATAAATCAAAAAATCAGCCAGGCGTAGTAGTGTGCGCCTGTAGTTCCAGCTACTTGGAAGGTGGAGGCGGAAGGATCACCGGAGCCCAGCAGGTCGAGGCTGTGGTGGCCAGGAGCAGCCATTGCACTCCAGTCTGGGTGACAGAGTGAGACTCCAACTCAAAAACAAAACAAAACAAAACAAAAACTAGTCTAGTTGGACCCCTCATACTACTTCTCCTTATCCTGCATAATAAATTGGATTATCCATTTTTGTCAAACAAAGAATCAGTTCTGTGAAACTTATGTATGTGAGACCCCAGTATAATAATATACTTATGATAGATGAGTCAATGCATTGACTCATGAACAACTAAAAGGGGAAAATGAAATATCTATCTGCAAAACCTATAACAGCCTGCTGAAATACCTTGCTTGACATAAGTAAATAACTCCATTTTGGAACAGATCTTCAATCTTAGCTTAGAGTTGATCCCCTTATGTAACCTTCTTGTAATCATACCACACACCCACATTCCTGTGCCCCTCAGTGACTGGAAACTCCCTAGTTGTGTAAATTCTGTAACCATCCATACCCCTTACTATAATCATATGGTTTGCCAAGAAATATCTTGTAATCATACCACATACCCACATTTCTGTGCCCGTCAGTGATTGGAAACTCCCTAGTTGTGTAAATTCTATAACCATCCATACCCCTTACTACCCCTTACTAATCATACGGTTTGCCAAGAAATATCAAACTGTACAGCTTATGTAATGCTTACCTTTAAAAGATCCACTACTCACTCTGTTCTTCCCTGAGAGCTATTTGAGACACTGGTCTGCTCTCGATTGCTGGCATCAATAAAGGACTCACAATCTGACCTTCTCTGCATATTGGCATCATTTCTCGCAATCCAGCTATAACAATGCAGCCAGGGCTCTCCTCCAGAGGTGACTGCAACTCACCACCGCCCTGAGATTGGAGACTTGGGCATGCAGGATCATCTGCCATTCTTGGGGCCCTCTTGGGAAGAGGCAGCAGAGAACAGCCACCCCTCACCACCAGGTACCCGGCCTGTGCCATCACCTGCAGCAGCAGACCAGGCACAAGCAGGAGGAAACATGGAGAACGCAGGTCATGGAAATCTGGAATAAAGCTCCAAGGCTGGTGATGAGATGACAATGGGCACCATCTTCTCAGGTCCCAGACAGAGACCTGCATCTTGGGACCCAGAGGCTATCCTCTCTTAGGACTCGGAGAGAGAGATGCCCCTCCCTCACCCTTGGACAGGCACAGACATGGCAAATCTGAGTGGGAGACTTGACCACAGCAGCAGGGAGTAGGGCGAGTCTGGATCTGATCCATCCTCCTTCTACAGTAGTCCTTGGGGCATCTGTCCCATGCTGAGAGGAACCCTATCACCTGAGAGTGGAGGGGAGAGGCTGGAGACCAGAGCTACTCCCTAAGGTGGAGGCAGTAGCAGGAATCTGGACTTACAGAAATGGCTGGAGTGTGAGTTTTCTTTCTTCTTGTTTTTTTTTTGTTTTGTTTTGTTTTAGTTTTTGCTTTTTTTCCTCTTTCTGTTTTTGTTTACATTTTTGTACTTTCTGTTATTTTAGTGGGATTTTTAAAAAGATATTCTGTTTGTGTATGGGTATTTTTGAGGGAGAGTACAACAACAGGAAGATTTTTGCTTGTTTGTTTGTATGATTGTCTGTATGATTTTGTCTTTTTTGTTTTTTCCTGTCTTTGTTCCTCTATTCATTAGTTGGTATGCCTGTCTGTTGTCCCTCTACTTCTTCTCTCTTTCCATGTTCCTTTCACTTTCCTCCTTTCCTTTTCCAGTCTTTTCCCTTTTCTCATCCCATTTTACTTGGGGGGTAAACAGATGCCCCCACTGCATGGACAGATTGTAAGGCAGTGGGAAGTGGGTTCCAGGGGACCCACACACCAGTCAGTGGATACCGGGATCTGCAGAGAGCTTCTGAATCACAGCTCCTCCCTTAATTAAACCTCAAAACCACAATAAGCACAGGCCCCCAACCCCAGTCCAGCTTCAGAACTGAACAAAATCAGAGGATCTACATAAGAAAGAATAAGAGATTGCACAAACAAAAATAGAACCTATCCCCACATCACTGAAAAACAGAATTAAAGAAGAGGTTTTTAAAAAAATTGCTGGGGGAGGAAAACCTACACAAATAAACAAAAGCCAAAGGAAGAATGAGTCTCACACAGACCCCTGGGAGGTTAGCCACTGAGAATATAGACTTCGTAACTCAAACAATGAAAAGCCCCCAGAATAACTGGTCTCAAACCACAAACCCAGATATCAAGATACTAATAGAGAATAAATAGAAATGATGAGAGACAGGAGGAGAGAATGAAGGAGTTGACAACAGCAATAAAGAATACAGTGAATGAAATAAATAAACTGATAAGCATGGAAAGCAGAATTAACCAGGCAGAAGAACGAATCTCAGAGCTTGAGGACTAAAATATAGAACTAACCCAAACTGTTAAAAACATAGAAAAGAAGCTTTAAAAAACAGGACAAAACGTTTAAAAGAAGAGCAATTATTTCAAGAGGTCAAACCTAAGATTAATTGGAATCCCTGAGGCAGATAGAGAGACAGAGACCACCCTCAAACAAACATTCCATGAAATTATCCAAGAAAACTTACCTCATCTGAATGATGACATGGCCATTCAAACACAAGAGATTCAGAGAACCCGTACAAGAAATGAGAAAACCAACTCCTAGCACATAGTAATTTGCCTACACAAAGTAGATATAAGGGAAAAAATCCTAAAGGCAACAAGAGAGAAAGGTCAGATTACCTACCGGGGAAGACCAATTAGAATAACAGCAGACTTATCTACAGAAACTCTTCAAGCTAGGAGAGCTTAGAACTTAATCTTCAAAGTTCTCAAAGATAAACAATTTCAACCAAGAATCACCAGCCCAGCAAAGCTAAGTTTCATCAGTGATGGAGAATTAAGTTCCTTCCCATTCAATTCCTAAGAGTTTACACTGCCTCCATACCAGCTCTACAAGAAACACTTTTAAAAGTATTAAACACAGAAGAAAGGAAAAAAAGAACACCAAAGTCCTTCCCAAGAATGCAGGAAAAAAGATTGAAAACACATATGAATCAACCCAAAAATCAAAAGAAAGATAATAAACAAATAAACAGCAGCAACAACAGTAAACTCTATAAGAACCTAAGGACAGGGATAAACTCTCACATCTCAATAATTAGCCTGAATGTGAATGGACTAAATGCACACCACTGATAAAACACAGAATGGCAAATTGGATAAAATATCATCAGGCAACAATATATATCTCCATGAGACTCATCACACCAGAAAGGATATTCATAGACACAAAGTAAGAAGATGGGAAACAAATTTTCAAGCAAATGGAACACAAAAGAAAGCAGGAGTCACAATCTTAATATCAGACAGAATGCCCTTTAAGCTATCAAATATTTTAAAAGATACCAAAAGTCACTATATAGTGGTAAAAGGTTCAATCCATCAACAAGAAATATCCATTATAAATATATATACACCCAACATAGGAGCACCAACTTTCATAAAGCAGCTTCTAGGTAAGCTAAAAAAAGATATTGACTCTAATACTATTACAGCTGGGGATTTAAACACCCCACTAACAACCCTAGACAGAACATCAAGACAAAAAAATCAACAGGATCAAGAACCTCAGCATGATGCTTGACCAAATGGGCTAAATTGATACCAACAGAACACTCCATTCAACAACCACAGAATATACATTTTACTCATCTCCACATGGAATGTACTCTAAGATTGACTACATCCTTAGCCATAAATCAAGCATAAACAAATTCCATAACATTGAAATTCTGCCATGCATCTTATCAGACCCAGTGGAATAAAAATAAATATTAACACCAACAGAGTTCCCCAAAAACCCACAAAGACAGGAACACTAAACAGCATGATGCTAAAAAACTCCTGGGTCAACAAGGAAATCAAACCAGAGATTAAAAGATACCTGGAAACAAATGAAAACAAAGAAACATCTTACCAAAATCTCTGGAATACCATGAAACCAGTACTAAGAGGGGAATCCGTATCTCTGTGAACGCACATGAAGAAAATGGAAAGATCACAAATTAACAGCTTAACAAATCACCTAAGGAAGCTGGAAAAGTAAGACCACCAAAGCCCTAATTTCAGCAGAATAATCTAGATTACCAAAATAAAAACCCAAATATGGGACATAGAAGACAAAAAGATAATACAAAAAAATCAATGAAACAAAAAGCTGGTTCTTTGAAAGGATAAATAAGATCGATGGTCCCCTAGCTAGACTGACCAAGAATAAGAGAGAAAAAGCCCAAATAAACACAATTAGAAACACAAAAGATGAAGTCACATCTGATCCTGAAGAAATACAAAAGATCATTAGAGACTACTATGCACACTTGCGTGGAAACAAACTTGAAAACCTTAAGGAAATGGAGGACTTTCTATCATCACACAACCTGCCTAAGTTGAAACAAGAAGAAATTGAGACCCTAAATAGACCAATAACAATCAAGGAAATTTGACAGCGTCATAAGAAAACTACCTACAAAAAAAAAGCCCTGGACTAGATGACTTTTTGGCAGAATTCTACAAAACATACAGGGAGGATCTGATACTAATCCAGTGGAAAGTATTCCAGGCACTTGAGAAAGATGGAACTCTCCCCAAATCATTTTACGAAGCTAACATCACATTGATAACCAAGCCAGGTAAAGACCCAACAAGAAAGAGAACTACAGGCCAATATCTTTGATGAACATAGATGCTAAAATTCTCAATAAGATCCTAGAGAACCGGATTCAACAACACATCTCAAAAATCATCCATCATGACCAAGTAGGCTTCATTCCTGGGATGCAAGGCTGGTTCAACATTCATAAAACCATAAATGTAATTAAATACATCAACAGATGTCAAACAAAAACCACATCATTACATCATTAGATACAGAAAAAGCTTTTCATAAACTTCAGCGCCTCTTCTTGATAAAAACCCTCAAACATCTAGGCATATGGGGAACATACCTCAAAACAGTAAAAGCCATCTATGAGAAACCCACAGTCAGCATACTTTTAAACAGACAAAAATTGGAACCATTTCCCCTGAAAACTGGAACAAGACAAGAATGTCCACTCTCACCCCTCCTGTTCAATATAGTACTGGAAGTCCTGGCTAGAGCAATCAGAGAAGAGAAGGCAATCCGGAGTATCCAAATAGAAAAAGAGGAAGTCAAGTTATTTCTCTTTGCAGATGATATGACTGTGTACCTTGAAAAACCTAGACAATCTGTCAAAAACCTCCTTACGCTGATAAAGAACCTTGGCAAAGTCTCAGGGCATAAAATAAATGTGCAAAAGACCATCACATTTCATTACACCAATAATAAACAAACAGAAACCCAAATAAAAACCACAATCCCATTCACAATAGCCACACACAAAAATGAAATACCTTGGCATCTTCCTAACCAGAAACGTGAAAGACCTTTACAATGAAAACTACAATACACTGCTCAAAGAAATCAAAGATGACACAAACAAGTGGAAAAATATCCCATGCTCATGGATTGGAAGAATCAACATTGTGAAGATGTCCATCCTACCTAAGGCAATCTACAGATTCAATGCAATACCCATCAAATTACCAGCAACATTCTTCTCAGACTTAGAAAAAACAACACAGGAATTCATATGGAAAAACAAATGACCAAGAATAGCCAGAACAATCCTCAGCAAAAAAAACCAAAGCAGGTGGTATCACATTACCAGACTTCAAACTTTACTATAAAGCTACAATAATCAAAACAGCTTGGTATTAGTACAGGAACAGGCATATAGACTAATGAAATAGAATTGAGATTCCAGAAGCAAAACCTCGATTTCTCAACCAACTCATCTTCGACAAAGCCTCCACCACCTACCTATTCAGTAAATGGTGCTGGGAAAACTGGCTGCCACATGCAGAAGACTCAAACAAGACCACTATCTGTCCCCATACACAAAAATTAGCTCTAAATGGATCAGACACCTAAATGTGAAACCTCAAAACATAAGAACCTTAGAAAATGCAGGACCTTTTCCACCCTTATGGAAATTGGAACTGGCATCCAATTCCTGAACAAAACCCAAAACCCACATGCCGTAAGAGATAAGATAGACAAGTGGGACCTCATTAAACTGACAAGCTTCCGCAAAGCCAAAGAAACCAACAGGAGAGCAGGGAGACATCCCACAGACTGGGAAAAAGTATTTGCCAACTCCAGGTCAAACAAAGGCTTAACAGCTTGGATCTGCAAGCAACTTAAACGTGCTGAGAGGAAAAAAAACAAACAACCCCATTATAAAGTGGGCAAAAGATATGAACAGACACTTCTCAAAGGAAGACATCCAAGCAGCCAACAGACACATGAAGAAATGTTCAATCTCACTAATCATCAAGAAGATTCAAATCAAAACCACACTGAGATACCACCTATCTCCAGTCAGAATGGCCATTATCAATAACTCAAAAAAAATAACATGCTGGAGAGGGTGTGGGGAAAAGGGAATACTTCTACACTGTTGGTGGGAGTATAAACTAGTGTAGCCTCTGTGAAACTCAGTGTGGCTATTCCTAAAAGCTCTAAATATCAATCTCCCATATGACCCCGCAATCTCCCTACTGGGAATATACCCTGAAGAACTCAAATCACTCTATCAAAAAGATACCTCCACACGCATGTTTATCACAGCATTGTTCACAATATCAAGAACCTGGAACCAACCATGCTGCCCATCAAAAGAGGACTGGATTAAAAAAATGTGGTACATATACACGATGGAATACTATGCAGCCATAAAATCATGAATTGCGCAGCAACCTGGATGGAACTAGAGTCTATAATATTGAGTGATCTCTCACAGAAACAAAGATCTGAGTATCACATGTTCTCACTCATATAGTGAACCTTGAACATCTACCATAATACTATAAAAAAAGCACTAACAGTAGTGGGAAACTACAGAGGTGATAGAGAGAGAAAGGGAGGTAGGACTAATGGTAGTCAACATCTGCCTGGGGATGGGGAGACACCCCTTATTAATAAGGGTGCCTTAGCGATGCACATTTGTATACCTAACCCTTAACTGTACCCCACAATTTTATAATAAAAAATATGCTAAAAAAAAAAAAAAGAATCAGAATTAGTGTTAGGCTTCAGGATGTTTAGTGCTATGTTTAGAACTGGGTGTAAGCATAGGGCTCGGACTAGACTTAGAGCTAAAGTTAGAATTAGAACTAGGATTATGGTTAATCTTAGGGCATTTGTTACTGTTAGGGATAGTGTTAGGTTTAGGTTTAGGTATATTTCTTTGGTTAGAGTAACTGTTAGGGTTAGATCTATATTTAGGTTTATGGTTATGGTTAAGGTTTGTGCTAAGGCTAAGTAGCATCACGTGCAGGGTTTGGATTAGACTAGGTTTAGGGCTAGGCTTTGGGATAAGACTGGGACTTAGTTTTTAGGTCACACAAGGGCTAGTTTTAAAGTTACTGTGTGTTTGGGGCTATGGCCAAGTTATGGCTCAGCTCCAGGTTAGGATGGAGGTTAGTTTTAGGTTAGGTTAGTGTTAGGTCTACAGTTAGGGTTAATGTTACTGTTAGGCTTTACCTTAGTGGTAGTGTTAGGGCTAGGAATACAAATAGAATTAGGTTTAGGGACAGGGATAGGATTATGGTTAGAGCCACCAGGGTTAGGGTTAGGGCTGAGTTACCAATAGAATGAGCAACAGTATTAAGTCTAGGTTTAGGTTTATAATTTACAGTTAGGGTCAGGGTTTCGGCTAGGATTAGAGCAAGAATCATACTTAGGTTTAAGATAGAGTTTCGGTTAGAATTACAGTTTGGCATTATCTTTAGAATTATTGGTGGAGTAAGTCTTATAGTTAGGTTTAGTTTTGAATTAGGGCTAGGGTTAGTATTATTGTTGGGGTGAACATTAGAGCTAGTGTTAGCACTAGAATTTAGTACTTGTACTAATAGAGTTAGCTAATGTTTGGGCTAGAGTTAAGAGTAGGCTTGGGTTTAGAGCAAGAGTTGAGTTAGGGTTAGGCTTCAGGATAGGCTTAGGGCTATGGTAAGGGTTAGGTATAAACATATTTTTAGGGCCAGACTTAGAATTAGGATTATGGTTAGGCTTTTACTGTGGTTAGAGATAGTGCTAGGTTTATGTTTAGATATACTGCTTGGGTTAGAGTAACTGTTTGGGTGAGAACTAGATTTAGGCTTAAGGTTAAGGCTAGTGCTAATGCTATATTTACAGTTAGGTATAGGGTTTGAATTAGACTAGGCTTAGAGTTAGGCTCGGAACTAGGTTTTGAATTAGGGTTAGGGTTTGAATAAGGCACTGGGCTAGAATTAAAGTTAGGGTAAATTTAGGACTACAGCAGGACTATGGTTTGGTTCTGGGTTAGCGCGCAGTTTCATCTTAGGGCTAGGTTAGTGTTAGAACTGTGGTTAGGTTTAAAGTTAGGATAGATACAGGATTTAGGAATAGTGTTAGTGTTTCTGTTAGGGCTAGGGCTTTGGTTAGGTTTAGGTTTAGTGTTAGGGCTTGGAATAAGGAGCTAATTAGATCTAGAAATATGGCCTGGGATAGGATTATGGTTTGGGTGGCTAGGGTTAGGATTAGTGTAAGGTTATGGCTAGGGTTAGTGATAGTATATAGCTAGGTTTAGTTTATTATTTAGTGTTAGGTTGAGGGTTAGTGCCAGTGCTAAGGTTAAGGCAAGAAGTATACTTAGGATTAAGGCAGGATTTGGGTTAAAGTTATAGTTAGACATTCAGCTTACTATTACAGGTATAGGAAGAATCAGGGTTACGTTTAAGTTCAGAATGAGGGTTAGGGTTAGAATAGGATTAGGTTTAACATTAGGGCTAATGTTAGGACTGGGGTTAAAAATAGGGTTTAGCTTAATTGTTAGGGCTTGAGGTAGGATTATGGTTGGGTCTATATCTAGGGTTATGTTTAGGGTTAGGAATTGGGTTTGGGCTAGTGTTAGGGTTACTTTCAGGCTTAAGTGTAGGGTTGGGGCTAGGTTTATTTTTAGGTCTATACCTAGAATTTCAGTTACATTTCGAGTTAGGATTATGCCTAGGGTTAGAATTTTTGTTAGGATTAGAAATCATGTGAGGCTAACAGGTAAGTTATATGGTTCCTGAAGCTGCTTTTTGTTTTTTACCCCACCCTAGAGAAACTAATTTGAGAACCTAAAGAGTTTAAGTATTAAAGGTTTTAAAAGCATAATGTTATGACACACAGATTATTTCACATCCATGTGGTCTGTTTACTCTAAAGAGTTTTATATCAGACCATTACAGAGAAAGAAGTGGTTGATGGTCTCATATGTATAAACATTTCTTCTTAATTTACTTCACTACTTGACGAACAAGATTATAACCTACAAAGTAATAAATGCCCAATGCCAGAGGCTAAACTTAAAACTACAAATCCCAAACTTCTAAGAAAAACCTTTTGGATTTTATTTTCTTCAGCCAAGATGTTAGAGAAACAACAGAGTGCCAACATGAGGGCTGCAGGGCCAGAAGACAAAAAGCGATATCCCAATTGGTAGTTGCCATTAGTGAGAAAACTCCAATAGCCCAACAGAGACTTGGTAATAACAAACCCGCTAAGGAACGCAGTGTCTGTTGCTATGGGTACAATCTGCGGATATCCCAAAGAGACCTAAACCTCCAGGATCTTGTGCACTATTGAGGCCAGAGAACCATAGGGGAGCAGGTGTGCCCTCTTCTGAAGGGAGAACACCTGGCCCAGAAAATGGTGACAAATGAGGAGTTCTGAAAATGTAAAGAACCTGGCATAGCTCTCCATCACCCCCAAGAACCTTCAAATGAATATCAGGGCACTGGAACCCAAATTAATTTCTTAATTAAAACAGGTCCAGTTGTTTGATCCTGGCCACCCATGGTGGAATCACACAGCCTTATCTTAATCAAAAATTACTAAAGGTTAATTCAAATACCACTAATATCAGTCACACTAATAATGCTAAGCTAAAATGCTACAAAACACAAGTCTCTTAATTGACAATCTCCAAAATAATTTTTTTCTTTATACAATGTGAGGGGGTGACAGGAAAAAACAAATCTAGTTTGTTCTCCACTGTCTTTGTTGGTTTTCTTTTTTTTTTTTTTTTTTGAGCTGGAGTGTCACTCCCTCTCCCAGACTAGAGTGCCATGGCACACTCACAGCCACTCCAGCATTGACCTGCTAGGCTCTGGCGATCCTTCTCCCTCAGCTTTCTAAGTAACCGGAACCACAGGCTTGTGCTACCATGCCCAGCTAATTTTTGACAAGATCTCAAGTTGCCCAGGCTGGTCTCTAACCCGTGGGTTCAAGCAATCCGCTCACCTCAGCCTCCCAAAGTCCTGGGAATACAGGCTCAACCACCAAGCCTGGTTCGTTGTCAAATCTCCTCTATTAAAAAGGAAAGTTTTTTTTACTTTTCAAGATCTTTGGACTATCACTTTGGCTAAATAACTTTACAGTGGTCTGCAATCCTGTTACAACTTTATGCTTTTAAAACCTTTAATACGTAAACTCTTTTGTTTGTTTGTTTTTGAGTTGGAGTCTCACTCCTTCGCCCAGGCTGGGGTGCAGTGGCATGCATGCTCATGGCCACCCCAGTGTCAACCTTCTGGGCTCCAGCGATCCTTCCCCCTCAGCCTTCCAAGGAGCAGGGACTACAGATGCATGCTACTACGCCCAGCTACTTTATTTTATTGTAGAGACGAGGTCTCACCAAGTTGCCCGGCTGGTCTTAAACCTGCAGGCTCAGGCAATCCACTCGCCTCGGCCTCCCAAAATGCTGGGATTACAGGCTGAGCCCCCAAACCCAGTCATAAACTCTTTAGATTTTCAAAGTAGTTTCTCTAGGGTGGGATAAAAAACAAAAAGCAGCTTCAGGAACCACATAACTTCCCTGTTAATGCCTTAAATACACCTTCTCCCCACACTGCCATGCCCTCGCTGATCACAGTGTTAGACCCATTTAATCCGTCCCGAACGTGCATATTTCGTTCTTCCTTTGCAAATCTTTGCTTTATTCGCAGCACTGAATCACTTACCTAGCATCTTCATTTGAAGCCTACCATTGAAATGCAAGATTCTGTTCCAAATGAGGCAGTAGAAGTGAAAGATACACCAATATCCACAGTAGGCCTGCAAAAAAAAAATCAAAAGAAAAGAACAAGAAGTGCCAGAAAATGGCAGAAAGTTTGATGACGCATCTTAAGTCAATTTTGTTAGAATTCTAGTATCTGCTGAGTTGCAAAAAGAAGCTACTTGCTACACTGGCAGTCTACCTAGCCACCAACAAAACTGTCCTTATTTTGATCTCAGGAAAAAAAAAACAAAAAAACCAAAGTATATAAATTTACACTTATGCTTAATAATTAATGCTTCAGTATAATTTACTTGCCAATGACTCAGATACTTCATGATTGTCTATTACTTAACATGACTTTTAAGATTTAAAATTATTGCAAAGAAGTCTGAAATTATAACACAGGTATATTCCCTGCCTTTCCCAGTCATCCTGGCTCCCAAGTAGCCATGTATCCACCCAAGATGGCTATGAAGGGCAGGGCCTGAGTCCGGAATTTACATACCAGGTACAGAGCTCAGGGCAAAAGACAGAGCTGTGAAGACATGTCTAAGAGGATCCAACCCTTCCAGAACAGCTATGAGATAAAGTTGGGGCAGGGAAGAAGGGACCATGTGGGGCCTAGTAGGTGCTGGTCAGGCATTGAGAATATGTCCACAGGCCTCACAATGGCTACCTATCCAGAACCCAAAATCCAGAGTCTCAAACTAAAAACAGTTTAATCAATTCGAGCAAATATTGGATTATATTTAACAGACAAGTTTGAAGCCATTCCTATATAACCAACACACTTAAAACTGACTGTATTTTCCAACTATTATCACAAACACATAACACATATAAACATACAGAAACCCAGACAGAAGTAGATCTTACAGCATTTCATAAATAATTCTCATTTGTGAGCCTGTAAAGTTTTTCTTTTCCCATTCAGACTATTAAACTTTCAATGACCTCTTTTATTGGTCTAGACAAGGAAACTCTAAATTTGCATTCCTTTTTTGTTTGAGTAGGAGTCTCACTCTATACCCAAGCAGGAATGCAGAGGCATGCTCACAGCCACTTCAGCCTCAACCTGCTATGTTCAGGCAATCCTTCTACCTTAGCCTTCCAAGTACCTGAGCCACAAACACACGCCATAAAGCCCAACTAATTTTTAAAAAGATATATATTGTAGAGACAAGGTCTTGCCAAGTTGTCCACGCTGCTCTTGAAACCCTGGCAATCCTCTCACCTCTGCCTCCCAAAGTGCTGAGATTATAGTCGTAAGCCACTGCACTGGCCCACAACTTGTAATTTTTAACATAAAGCATAACACTGTCTCAACATTCTCCCCTTCCATACCTATATTATGAATACGCTAAGCAATGTTAACTCCTTAATTCTCCTGCCATTATACAATGAGGTGAAAACAGTGCTCCTTCAATAAAATCACAAGAAAGGAAACTATTTCTGCAAACTGTTCTTATTTGGGACACTTTTAGTGTGTATCTGAATAGTACCAGGGATCACAGCTCCACTGTTCAGTAAAGGCACCTGTTCTCCAATTTTCAGCGGGTCACAGAAACTTTTTGTCAAATAATACCATATCTTTACCGGAAGTCCACATGACAGGTAGTACTGCAAAAACAATGGCCAGATCAGAATTTTAAAACATACAAGTCAGAATCACTGAAAATATTATTTACAAGGAAACAAAACAAGAAATTTTCCAATCTCATGTACTATACAAGTTGACAATGTACAACAAGAAGCTTCATGAGAACTAAAGAATAACCAAAATCTGGCCGGGCTCAGTGGCTCAGCCTGCAATTCTAGCACTTCGGGAGGCTAAGGCAAGTGGATTGCCTGAGCCTGCAGGGCAACTTGGCGAGACCTCATCTCTACAATAAACCAAAAATGAACCGGGCGTGGTAGCACACATCTGTAGTTCTGGCTGCTTGGAAGGGTGAGGTAGAAGGATCGCCAGAGCACAGCACACCAATGCTGGGGTGGCCATGAGCATGCCACTGCACTCCAGCCTGAGCGACAAAGTGAGACTCCAATTCAAAAAAAAAAAAGTAAGCAAAATCTCAATGAGCAATGAACAATGAAAACAACCAAGACAAACACTTTTTTAAAAAACATCATGTGGAAAGTCATTGGCTTGCACTCTGACGAAACATTCCTGGGTATTCTACTCAAGGGTTGAGTAACGGGCTAATCTGATTCAGTACTTGGGTGAAGAGTATTTCCCTAGGTGCAGTGTAAAAAGAAGAAAAAAGACTGCTAAAATGGATCAGGAGACAAATTCGTCGACACTCTTCCCAAATTAAATTACCACTGTATTGTCAATTTAAGTCTTTTCAAGGTTGCAACCTGCCACATGGCTTTAATCCTGAATCATGTGCAAATGTCCTAGGTGCTTTTAGGTAGGTGTGCTTGTGGGAGACGTCAAAAAAGAGAAGAGAAACTGGCTGGAGTTTCAAGATTCTAGGAGCCAGACAGGTCACCTATAATCCAACTACTCTCTCAGTGACAGACCGGCTTCCACAAGTCTAAAAGATGATCAATCAATCTCTGCCTGCTTGTTTCCCGCAACAGAAAAGGAAACACCGGCAAACTGACCTTTTTCAGAGTCGGACAGCTCAAACTGGCTGCAAAATCCTTCCAAGTTCTCTCCCTGTAACTTTCACTCCTGGTCCCAGTTAAAAAACCGACGTCCTGAAAGGGGAAGGTTGTCTTCCTTTTCTTTCAACTTGAATTAAAAAACAAATAAAAACAGGCATTACTTCCTGGCACGTCAATTCATCCCCATCTTCCAAAATGGAAAAAGCTCTCACCTTTTCCCTTCTTTCCACGTTTGACTCCCCTTAAAGAAAAAAATGAATGCACCAGGCACAGGAGACGTGCACTTCCCGTAGACCCGGAGCCTCGACCTCCGTAGCCACACACACCGGAGTTGCAGCTGATGGGAAATCCCCACCCCCAAGAGGCGCGCAGCTCCATGGGCGGGACTCCGACAAAGCCCCGCAGACCGCCGGCAGCTCCCAGGGATGGGCGCCCAGGAGCCCGCACCGCTTCCAGCCAAAGCCCCGGGAGCCTGGCGGGCCTCGCTCCCAGGCCGGCGGCGAGCCCGGCGCTTCCCTCGCAGAGCGCTCACCGGGGACGCGCCCCGCTGAGGGGAAGGTTCCGGGAAGCACCTGCCAAGCCCAGGCCCGCCGCCAGGCCAGCCAGCCAGCCGCCATCCCGCAAGCCAGCACGGGCGGGAGCTCCGGGGGCCGGAGACGTCTCTCGCCGGCTCGGCCGGGTCGGTCCGACCCTCCCGCCCAGCCTCCCTCACTCCCCGGCCCAAAGCTGAGTGGGGGGGCCCCCCGGGGTGGCGCCCAGGAGCCCCGCGCTTGGGGACCGTGGCGGGCCGGCTGGCTGGGGAGGGGTCACAGGCCGAGAGGATGCGCGTGCAGACTGGGGTCGCCAACCTGCACGCCATCTTCCCCCTCCCAGCCTGCTGCGGGCCCAGGGCCGGGGACACTGTCCGCAGTCGACTGCCGGGCCCAAGGCCAGCGCCTCTGCGGAAAGTCTGGCAGGCAGCCCACGACAGGATCCCTCCGGACTCCGCTCCAGGACGGGAGAAGCCGGCGCAAGGAAGAGCAAAGACTCGGGGTGGAGCGGGCCACACGCAAGTGTGCCCTGCAGCCGCCGGGTGGGCGAGGCCTCGGAGCCAGGCTCGCCTCTAGCGCTGCAAGCGCTCGGGAGGATGAATTGCAGTATGCGGCTTCCATATTCACGTTCGGAAAAACTAGCACTGGGAGCCACATGGGGGGGGGCACAAGAAACCACACTTATCTTTTTGAGGGGCAGGCTCCTTGTAGTGCATTCGGAAGTTGCTCCTCCAAATCAAACAGTCAACCAAAAATTTTATCTGGAAGTTTTGAGAAGGCTGCCTCCGGATTTGGGGAAGAAACATCTGAGTTGTGGCAAACACATGACTGGCTCTTCAACCATGATGATGCACCTGCCCACAGCGTGCTGTTTTCCACCACTCAAAACGGTTTTTGAACCCGTCCGTGTTGATGCCTTTTAGTGCTTCTGCCATGTGTTGTTCTAGCTCTTCCACACAACATATGAATATAATCACTTTTAACAATAACTCGAAAAGCCCCACCCTTCCAGCTCTCGAGGAACTGAGAATCTAAAGCAACAAGAGGTACATGTTACCCAGTTTAATCAAGTTCTTTCTGTTTACATGATTCAGACTTTGAGATACAATGGAAAAGGGAGGAAAGGTCACTGACCTCATGAAGGAAGAAGGCCTTGAGGACATGGTAGGGCTGGGTTAGCAAAGGGAAATGGACTTTGGGAGAGGCCCCTGGCTTCACTCAGCCTATGAAGGGTGGTGAAAGGCCAGCCCTACCTACCTCCCAGGATGCTGTGAGAATTGGAGGAGATATGAGGGTAAAGCACTTCGTGATAATACTGGCAACCTTACCTGGAATACCAGCTTCTGTACTAGAATCAAACTCCCAATACAACCCTAGAAACAGGTATCATTGTTCCTGTTTCACACACACAGAAATTGTTGTCTGCTCAGGCTAAATGACTTGCCCTGGGTAGGGAGATGTTATGGTTAAAATGTGTCCCCCACAGCTCATGTTTTGGAAACAATTGCCAATGCACCAGTGTTGAGAGGTAGGACCAACCCCAGACTAGGTGGCTCAGTCTGTAATCCTAGCATTTTGGGAGGCTCAGGCAGGAGGATCACCTGAGCCCAAGAGTTTGAGACCAGCCTGGGCAACATAATGAGACCTCACCTCTACAAAAAAAAAAAAATTGATTGGGCATAGTGGTACATATGTGTCTGTGGTCCCAGCTACTTGGTAGGCTGAGGTGGGAGGATCAACTGAGTCCAAGAAGTTGAGGTTGCAGTGAGCTGTGATCATGCCACTGCACTCCAACCTGGGCAGCAGAATAAGACTCTGACTCAAAAGAAAATGATGGAGAAACACCATGTTAAAGTGAGCCTGAGTATGTTTCCTTTCTCAAAGCTTTTACAAGGCAGTGGGGCACAGCGTGCTCAGTTTCCCAAACATCCTGGGTCACAGAGGCCCCCAGTCCTGGGGCATCTCGGGGCACACAGTCTAACAAAAGCACATTAGAAGACGCCAGAAGAGGTGAGGGTGACTCTCCAGGGAAAAGGAGCCCGAGGCACACACAGGTTGAGAGACCTGCCCAAGATCTCAGCAAGGCCCTGGGCCACCGGCTTCCAGACTAATTTCCTTTCTACAGCATCAACCACACAGCTCTTGTGGCCAGAGAGGTCACTGAGTTTCAGAGAGACCTGTGAGGTTGATACACTGAGAAGCAGGCTTCAAGGCCAGGTGCCTGGATTCTAATTTTTCCTGTGCCCCTTGTTAGCTATGTGGCCTGGGATAAACCTCAAATCTCTGCAGTTCCTCGGTTTTCTCATCTATAAAGTGGGGTAGCATTGGGGCCTACCTCCTACAACTGTGGTGAGCCCTGGATGAGGCAGACCAAGGGCTGGAAGGCCCTCAGTCACATTCTGGAAAAGTGTTGGCAGTTTGTGAGGTCCCCAAGCCTCCCACTCTACAGATGGACATATTGAGGCCCAGAGAAGATACCCAACACACTCACGAGACCACCATGCCGGGAGCTGGCTCTCACTCTGGGCACTACCCTCCCTGATGGCTTGTCTCCATGCATTTGCAGACAGGTTGCACAGCCAGCATCCTGCAAGGGCAGGGCTTGTGCAGAGATGGGGCTAGGGGACCATGATGCATGGGTCTTCTAAGGTCCTGAGGCTCACACCGGCCCACCATGACCAAGGACAGCCAGACGGGCTGTTCCCCATGCTTTACTCCCTAATGATAAGTGAACACACCCCTGCAGCTGGAGCTGGAAATAAAAGAAAAGCCATGATGAATTGTTGGTTTCTCTGACAATCCAGGCCTCTCAGGATTCCAGTGCAGATTGGGCATCTGACATGGGGCTGTGGGGGGTCTCGGTCCCAGGATGGAGGCACAGCGCTGCACCCTTCCTGTCTGGTCCCACCTGCCCGCTATCACTGGGTGTCACACCAAACCTGCACCCACACAGGGAGACACACAGGGTTTTTGCCCCCCATGGAGCAAAGTAGAACAGACAGATACAGGGACAGAAACAGAGTGAACAACACCAAGCAAAACCAAGGCTAAGAGCTGGGAAGGTTAGAGTGGCTCAGGGCCTGGGCAAGTGATTTCATGTTTCTGTTCACCTCCCTGTAAAGCAAGTCAGCACGTCACCTGGGTCTGGAGGCTCCATGGGGCCAAGCCACCTCAGGCTCACCCACAAGACAGACCCAGAGACAGCCCCCAAACACTAGTCATGTCGCTCTCCTGGGCCCCCAGGAGGGGGATGGGCAGCCTAGACAAAGAAGAGCCAGGGCTGCGGGGGGATCAAATTGACTTTTCTAAGCCCAGGCAGACCCAGAGTCAGCCAGGGAGCTTCTTTCTCTCTCGCCCTGAAGTTACTGAATGCCCCTCAAAAAGACAGACTCATTTCCACATCTGTAAGCAGAAAGTTTCTATTTTGAAGGCTGTGAGTGGGGCTCTGAGATCCTGTAGGGTCAATGAGGGGCCCAAGGCTAGGCTTTGGGAAGCCCTTTCTTCCCTCCCTCTCTTTTGTGCCTGAGAAGGCCCATGGTCCCAGCCTCTCCCATCAGCCCTGGGCAGGGACATCACAAGCACAGGCCCAGAGCTCACTGCAGGGCTTCTGGCCCTCGCAGATCAGGAAGCCACCTGTTTTCATGAGACATCCTGCCCAACTCATGCATTCGTTGGGGGTGACAGGACATCTGGAAGGCAAAAATGGGCCCTGCATCTAGTCACCAAAGCCCCTTGAAGTCCCTCCCCCAAGGGGATACACATTGATGCAGGCTTGTTCTTACCTGTCTCCCGAACTCATGGTGATGGTCATTCTTTATTCCGGGCTGGAATTAATGTCAGGCCAAGACTAAAAGTGTACTGGGACCTGGGGCAGGGTTTCTGTTGATATCTGCTCACCCACTGTGTTCCCGGGGAGCGCACACCCTCATCTGATACGATAACCTCAAATCTACCCCATCTCCCAGATGAGGATGAGAGACTCAGAGAAAGTCAGCAGCCAGCCAGGTCACATGGCCAACGGGTAGAGAAGTCAAGCGTGTGGCTGGGGATCTCACATCGGGCCATCACTTGCCCCTTTAAATGAACACCTCTGAACAGGAGGGGTGAGTAACTGAGAAGAGAGACCTTCCACAAAGCGGAACTTGGAACTGTCACCTCTCAGTGACACAGAGACAGTGCCTGATGCCCACCCAGGCCTCCTGCTCTCAGGGACAGGAAACCCCTGGATGGTGCAGAGGGCTGCGGACAGAACAACACACAAGACTACTCACTGGGATCCCCCCACTAAAGTTGGACTTTGCGTTGCCCAGACTTGAAACTCCTTGTGGAATTGGGTACCCTACCTTCTCTGGCAATTACCATGCAATCTGCCCTAATGTCACCTTTGCATTCCTTGCCAGGAAGCTCGGCAGAGCACCAATGCTCACTGGCCCTCGAAGTCACCTCCTCCCCCTCACCTCTCTAGTACCTCTTCCCAGCCTTCCTTTCCACTTCTCACACATACCATGCTTGTTCTTGCCTCGGGGACTTTGCACCTGCTCTTGCCTCTTCCTAGAACATTCAGCTCTAATGCCACCTCGGCGAGTCTTCCCAGCCGCCCTTATCCAATGCTGTCACCTCCCATAGTTGCTCTATTTCCTTCCCCAATTTTATGGTCCTTAGAATCTGCACCATGTTCTGGAAGCAAACTGTCTCGTGGCTGCTCACCTGTTCATGCCTGTCTCCTGAACCACGGTGTACCAAGGGCAGGGGCCTCGTCTGGGTCGCTTCCGACTTTCTGGCACCCGGCACAGTGTCTGGTGCATGGTGGGCATTCCGCTAATACGTACGAAGTGCAAATGATCAGCTGCAGTCATATTCGGCTCACATTAAGCACATCATCTTCATAGGCCTCCACTGAGTCTTAATCTTTCTCATTTCTATTTTAATAGTCCTGTTGCAGTTGTCTTTTCCTATAAACTGCTTCCAATCCAATCTGGACCTGGACATAATGAGCAATTGGAGCAGAGGCTGTTCTTCCCTGCCACTGACCTTCATGGGGCCAAATGCCATAGGGTGTGGGAAGCTATTTGCTACCAGGTTCTAGCCACTTGCTGGCCCCTTTATCAACCCCAAGTCTCAGGTAAAAGGATGGAG
>JAPVLO010001623.1:0-67117 GCA_027257055.1 Cephalopachus bancanus | reverse complement strand
ACACAAAAAAGCATTTACCTTTGGAGACTGACAAGGATTGCACACAAAAAAATAAAATTGACAGAAAAGCAAATCTATTATTCCTAAAAGTAGTATAAGTTTAATTTTGTTTATACTACTAAATCATTGTTAATGGTTTTAAAAAATGAAAATCTGCTTGTTAAAAAAGTCAAATAGTGAAAAATACTTTATTGAAATTCTCAGTCCTACCACCAGAAGTAACCTCTGTTATCTGCTTCTGTGTGTACTGCCAGCCATCTTCTATGCAGGTGTATATTGCAGTATTTAGGTATTTTACTTTTAAAATTAGAAATAGAACACACAATAACTACCATTTGGTTTTTGTTCAATACATTTTAGACTCTATGTCACCACACATACTGCCCTGACTCATATTACCATTTCACAGAACATTTCATTGTATGTTGTACCTCAGTTTCAGATAGTCCTCTTGATGACACACACTTAGCCTGGGTTCCCTATTCTATCAATACAAATCCTACTGCAGTCAACACTCTCGTTCAAACCTCTTTGTATGCCTGTGCAAATACAGGTGCAACACACATTCCTAGAAGTGAAACATGTATGTTTTAATATGATGACTACTGCTAAATTGATCTTCAATGGTACTGTATCAAACTTCCAAATCAGAAGTTTTTATTTTCCCTGCAACCAGCCAAGACTAGCCATCCCCACACTTTCTAATTTCTGTCAGTCTGATAAATGGGAAACAGTACCTTTATTTTAATTTTCATTTCTCCATCACTGATGCTGAACATCTTTTTAATCATCTTTAGGCCACCTGCAATTGTTTTCTAAAAAATGTTACCTAGAATAAGGTGACACCAAATGCAATACACAAAACGACCTTATGTTTGTATCTATGAAAAAATATTATATCCTCATAGTAAAGGACGATTCGAGGCAATGTCTATGAAAATTTCTTCAGTTGATTATTGTACAGAAATAGATGAACTGATTGATATGGAACAGTAAGAGACTCAGAACAGATCCAACAATCTGAAAAAAAGAACAGTCGGAGGTCTCAATCTTCCTGGTTTCAAAAACTTACTACAAAAACCACAGTAATTAAAACAGTGTGATACTGGCATTACCACAGACATATGGACCCATGGAAGAGAACTGAGGTCTGGAAAGAAAATTCTTTTCAACAGATGTGCTACAATGACTGGATATTCCATGCCAAAAAAAAAAAAAAAAAAATTAAGTTGGGCCTTGCCACATGCTATTTGAAAAATTAACTCAAAATGAATCAAAGGTAAGGGTTAAACTATGCAATTCTTAGAATCTTTGTCACCTTGAATGAGGCAATGGTTTCCTAGATATAACACCTACAGCATGAATAACACTAGAAAAATATACATGCATTGGATTTCATTGCAATTTTAAAAGATTGTAATGCAAAGGATACACAAGAAAGTTAATGACAACCAATAGAATGGGAGAAATATTTGCAAACATATCTCTGAAAAGAGTGTGATAGACCTGGTTTGGTGGCTCAGCCTGTAATCCCAGCACTTTGGGAGGCTAAGGTGAGTGGATTGCCTGAGCCCATGGATTTGAGACCAGCCTGGGCAACTTGGTGAAACCTCATCTCTAAAGGAAAAATCAAAAAAATTAGCCAGGCGTGGAAACCTGCACCTGTAATTCCAGTTACTTGGAAGGCTGAGACAGAAGGATTGCTGGAGCCCAGCAGGTTGATACTGGGGTGGCAATGAGTGTGCCACTGCACTTCAGCCTGGGCAATGGAATGAGACCCCCAACTCATGGGCAATGGAGTGAGACCCCAACTCAAAAAAAAGGGTATGATAAACATTACTCAATGAACACCCTCACACAAACTTCTTTGTGTGGTGAGGCAAGTACAGATATAGGACACATTCCTATCCAGTATCTAGAATACACATACATACATGCACATATTCATAGAATGCTTACAACTCAACAATTTAAAAAAGCAAATAAACAAATTACAAAATAGTCAAATTATTTGAATAGAGATATTTTCAGACATATACAAATGGCAAATAAGTACATAAAAAGACGCTGAATGGTAGAGAAGAAAAGAATGGAAGTAATTTAGGAAACACAATTTGCCTATGTGTTGTGAGGCCAATGACAAGTATTTTACTTTCATTTAAAACTGTGTTTCCCGCCCGGCGCTCCCGCCTCCCGCCTGGCGCTCCCGCCTCCCGCCGGCGCTCCAGCGCCCCGGCGCCCGGCCCGCGCAGCTCATCACAACCCGGCCGGAGAGGAGATCCACACCAATCGGCTTCAAGGAAGACCTGCAGGGATTGCTACCAAATCTCCTGTGTCTGAGATTGTGCTGCTGGCTCACGTGGGGCTTCTGCTGCCTGCTCAGAGGCAGGCAGCCATCTTGTTCCTGTCCGGCCCCACCCCCTCTGGGGCGAGCAGATGAGATAGCACCACCTGCTGGCGACTCAAGGTAACAACACCGAAACGGGAGAAATAAGCCTGATAAAGACATAGACCAAACTGCTGAAGGAAGGTTGAACTGAACTGTCCTTACAGCAGATCAGGGGCAATTGACTCTAACTGCAAACTAATTCACCAGCTTGAAAAGAAAACTAGAAATCAGACCTGAGAGGACATTGGACTTAAACGAAAGGTCTCAGAGTGTGCTTCATTGATTCTATTAGTTTAATGACTTAATTCTATTCCTACAGTATTGTTCCCCTTTTTTCTCTTTTCCTTTCCTTTTCTTCTCTTTTCTTCTGTCTGTAAACCATGTCTTTGTATAGAGGAACAGCACACCAATAAGGTGGTTGGATAGCGGGTATGTTAGCATCACAATATGTTTTATTTGTGGTTGTATGAGAGTTGGTTCGACTGTAGCTGTGGTCCATCGTTTTTAGCTGTTTCAGTATAGACCTCTCTATTTGTTGGCACACTTGTTAGTTTCCTCCCTTACTCCTCTATCTCTCCACTCCCCTCTTCAACCCACTATCTGCTCCATCCTCTCCCCCCTGCTAACCACATTTTATTTCAGGGAGTAAACCTACAGCCCCACTGCACGGACAGACTCCAGGGCAGTGGGAAGTGGGTTCCACATTATCCACACGCCTGTCAGCGAACACCAGGACCTGCAGACAGATTTTGAATCACAGCTCTCCCCTTAAATACATCTCAAAACTGCAAAAAGGACCACCTCCAACCTACAGTGCAACTTCAAAATTGAACAAAGTAAGACGACATACATAAAGAATGGGAGATTGAACGAACAGAAGTAAAACCAGTCCCTTTACCCTGAAAAACAAAATTAAAGAAGACGGTGACGTGGAGGGAAGGAAGAAGTAGGGAAGTGGAAAAACCGCACAAATGAAGAAAAACCAAAAGAAGAATATAGGTCTTACACAGACCCCTGGGAGATCAGAAAATGAGAAAACAGATTCTGGAACACAGACAATGAAGAGTCCCCAGAATGACTGGCTACATGCAACAAACCCAGACATCAAAACATTAATGGAGAGAATTTAAAAAATTGAGGAGAGACAAGAGGAAAATAGGAAGGAGCTGTTGTCCGAAATGACAACAGTAAAGAATACTGTGATGGAAATGAACAACAGACTAATAAGCATGGAAAGCAGAAACAGCCAAGCAGAAGAAAGAATCTCAGAGCTCGAAGACCAAAACACAGAACAAACCCAAACTGTCAAGAGCATAGAAAAGAAGCTCAAAAGACAGAACAAAACCTGCAAGAGATGAATGATCACTTCAAGAGACCAAACCTGAAAATAATTGGGCTTCCTGAGGCAGAAAGAGAAACAGAAGCCACACTGGAACAAACATTCCATGAAATCATTCAAGAAAACTTCCCTCATCTCAGTAAAGATGAAAAAATTCAAACACAAGAGATTCAGAGAACCCCTGCAAGACAACAAACGAGAAGACCAACTCCCAGACACATAATAATTCGCCTAAACAAAGTAGCTATGAAAGGAAAAATCCTAAAGGCAGCAAGAGAAAAAGGCCAGACTACCTACCAGGGAAAACCAATCCGAATAGCAGCAGATTTATCCACAGAAACCCTTCAGGCCAGGAGAGCCTGGAGCCCTATCTTCAAAGTACTAAAAGAGAAACAGTTTCAACCAAGAATAACCTACCCAGCTAAACTAAGCTTCATTAGTGAGGGAGAATTAAAATCTTTTCCAGACATCCAATCCCTAAGAACCTACGCTGCCACCAGACCACCGCTACAAGAAACACTCAAGAAAGTACTGAACACAGAAGAAAAAGAAAAAAGAACATCAGCATTCTTCACAAGAGAACAGGCAAAAGATTAAAAACACACCTGAACCAACTCCAAAACCCAAAGAAAGACAACAAATAAACAGTAACAACTCTGTAAGAACCTTATGACAGGGATCAACTCTTGCATTTCAATTATTAGCCTAAATGTGAACGGACTAAATGCACCACTGAAAAGACATAGATTGGCAAAATGGATAAAATATCATCAGGAAACAATCTATTGCCTTCAAGAGACTCACCTCACTAGAAAGGACACCCACAGACTCAAGGTAAGAGGATGGGAAACAATCTTTCAGGCGAACGGAATACAAAAGAAAGGAGGAGTAGCCATCTTAATTCGGACAAAATATCCTTCAAACTATTAAAAATCAAAAAGATACAGAAGGTCACTACATAATGATAAAAGGTTCAATCCATCAACAAGAAATATCTATCCTAAACATATATGCACCCAACATAGGTGCACCAACTTTCATAAAACAACTTCTTGGAAAACTAAAGAAAGATATTGACTCTACCACTATCATAACTGGGGACTTTAATACCCCACTCACAACCCTAGACAGATCATCAGGACAAAAAATCAGCAAGGAGATCTGGAACCTAAATGTGACCTTGGACCAAATGGACTTAATTGATACTTACAGAACACTCCATCCAAAGACCACAGAATACACATTTTACTCATCACCACATGGAACATATTCTAAGATCGACCACATACTCGGCCATAAATCAAGTATAAGCAAATTTAAAAGGACCGAAATTCTACCAAACACCTTCTCGGACCACAGTGGAATAAAAATAAATATGGACACCAACAAAGTCCCCCCCAAAACCCACAAAGACATGGACACTAAACAGCATGATGCTAAACAACTCCTGGGTCAATGACGAAATCAAAACAGGGATCAAAAGATACCTGGAAACAAATGAAAATGAAGAAACATCTTACCAAAATCTCTGGGATGCCCTGAAAGCTGTAGTAAGAGGGGAATTTATATCCCTACAAACACACATGAAGAAAATGGAAGAAACAGAAATTCACAATCTAACAAGCCACCTAAAGAAGCTGGAAAAGCAAGACCACAAAAACCCTAATTTCAGCAGAAGAATCCAGATCACCAAAATAAAAGCCCAAATCCAGGACATAGAAGACAAAAAGATAATTGAAAAAATCAATGAAACAAAAAGCTGGTTCTTCGAAAGAATAAACAAGATCGATGGTCCCCTAGCTAGACTGACCAAGAAAAAACGAGAAAAAAACAAATAAGCATAATCAGAAACACAAAAGATGAAGTCACATCTGACCCTGAAGAAATACAAAAGATCATTAGAGACTACTATGTACACTTGTATGGAAACAAACTTGAAAACCACAAGGAAATGGAGGACTTTCTGACATCACACAATCTACCTAGGTTGGAACAAGAAGAAATTGAGACCCTAAATAGACCAATTACAATCAAGGAAATCGACTACGTAATAAGAAAACTTCTACAAAAAAAAGCCCTGGTCCAGATGACTTTCCAGCAGAATTCTACAAGACATTCAAGGAGGAGCTGATACCAATCCTACTGAAGGTATTCCAGGCGATTGAAAAAGATGGAACTCTCCCCAAATCATTTTATGAAGCCAACATCACACTGATACCCAAGCCAGGTAAAGATCCAACAAAGAAAGAGAACTACAGGCCAATATCTTTGATGAACATAGATGCTAAAATTCTCAACAAAATCCTAGCAAACAGGATTCAACAATACATCTCAAAAATCATTCACCATGACCAAGTAGGCTTCATTCCTGGCATGCAGGCTGGTTCAACATTCATAAAACCATAAATGTAATTAAATACATCAACAGATGTCAAAACAAAAACCACATGATCATATCATTAGATGCAGAAAAGCTTTTGATAAAATCCAGCACCCCTTCTTGATAAAAAACCCTTGAACATCTAGGCATACGGGGAACATACCTCAAAATAATAAAAGCCATCTACGAGAAACCTACAGCCTGCATACTCCTAAATGGACAAAAATTGGAACCAATTCCCTGAAAACTGGAACTAGACAAGGATGCCCACTCTCTCCCCTCCTGTTCAACATAGTATTGGAAGTCCTGGCTAGAGCAATCAGAGAAGACGAGGCAATCAGAGGTATTCAAATAGGAAAAGAGGAAGTCAAGTTATCTCTCTATGCAGATGATATGATGGTGTACCTTGAAAACCCAAGAGAATCTGTTAAAGGCCTCCTTACATTGATAAATGCCTTTGGCAAAGTCTCAGGATACAAAATAAATGTACAAAAGACAATCGCATTTCTCTACACCAATAATAAACAAACAGAAACCCAAATAAAAAACACAATTCCATTCACAATAGCCACAAAAAAAATGAAATACCTTGGCATCTTCCTAACCAGAGACGTGAAAGACCTTTACAATGCAAATTACAAAACACTGCTGAAAGAAATCAAAGCTGACATGAACAAGTGGAAAAATATCCCATGCTCATGGATCGGAAGAATCAACATTGTGAAGATGTCCATCTTACCTAAGGCAATCTACAAATTCAATGCAATACCCATTAAATTACCAATAACATTCTTCTCTGACCTAGAAAAAACAACACAGGAATTCATATGGAAACACAAACGTCCAAGAATAGCCAGAACAATCCTCAGCAAAAAAAACAAAGCAGGTGGTATCACAATACCAGACTTCAAACTTTACTATAAAGCTACAATCATCAAAACAGCTTGGTATTGGTACAAGAACAGGCATACAGATCAATGGAACAGAATTGAGATTCCAGAAGCAAAACCTCAATTCCTCAACCAACTCATCTTCGACAAAGCCCCCACCACCTACCAATGGGATGAGGAGAACCTATTCAGTAAATGGTGCTGGGAAAACTGGTTGACCACATGTAGAAGATTGAAACAGGACCCCTATCTATCCCCATGCACAAAGGTTAACTCCAAATGGATCAGAGACCTAAATGTAAAACCTGAAACCATAAGAACCTTAGAAAAAGAAGGAAATACTCTCATGGAAATCAGAACAGGCATCCAATTCCTGTACAAAACCCGAAACCCACAGGACTTAAGAGAGAAGATAGACAAATGGGACCTTATTAAACTGACAAGCTTCTGCAAAGCCAAAGAAACCATCAAGAGAGTAGGGAGACAGCCTACAGACTGGGAAAAAGTATTTGCCAACTCTAGGTCTGACAAAGGCTTAACATCCTGGATCTACAAGGAACTGAAACGTACTGAAAAGAAGAAAATAAGCAACCCCATTATAAAATGGGCAAAAGATATGAACAGACACTTCACAAAAGAAGACATTCGAGCAGCCAACAAACACATGAAGAAATGCTCAACCTCACTAATCATCAGGGAGATGCAAATCAAAACCACACTGAGATACCACCTAACTCCAGTCAGAATGGCAATTATCAACAACTCAAAAAATAACAGCTGCTGGAGAGGCTGTGGTGAAAAGGGAACACTTCTACACTGTTGGTGGGAGTGTAAGCTAGTGCAACCTCTGTGGAAAGCAGTGTGGCGATTCCTGAAAGCTCTAAATATTGACCTTCCTATGACTCTGCAATCCCCCTACTGGGAATATACCCTGAAGAACACAAATCACTCTATAAAAAAGATACCTGTACACGTATGTTTATCACAGCGTTATTCACAATAGCAAGAACCTGGAAACAACCATGCTGCCCATCAAAAGAGGACTGGATTAAAAAAATGTGGTACATATACACGATGGAATACAACGCAGCCATGAAAAAGAACAAAATCATGAATTTCGCAGCTACCTGGATGGAACTAGAGTCTATAATACTGAGTGACCTCTCACAGAAACAAAGATCAGAATATCACATGTTTTCACTCATATAATGGACCTTGAACATCCAATGTAATACTATAAGAAAATGACTGATGGTACTGGGAAATTATGGGGGGGGGATGGGACTAACAGTAGCTAATATCTATCTGGGACTGGGAAAACACCTCTTATCAATAGGGTGCCTGAATGAAACGTAATTGTACACCTAACCCTTAACTGTACCCTACAAAACGATAATAAAAAATACTGATTATTTAAAAAAAAAAAAAAAAAAAAAAAAAACTGTGTTTCCCAGCCAGGCTCTGTGGTTAAGCCCATAATCCACACTTTGCGAGGCCAAGACGAGTGGATTGCCTGAGCCCATGGTTTCAACACCAGCCTGGGAAATGTGGCGAGGTATAATCTCTACAACAAAAAAAATCATCAGAGCCCAGTAGGTCGACACATGGGTGGCATGAGAGTGCCACTGCACTCTATCCTGGGTGACAGAGCAACACTCCACCTCCAATGAATGAATTAATTAAACTGTGTTTTAGTTAATGGGTGAGTACTTCTGAGAATAACTGTGTGTGCGTGCACTCTTGAATTGATTCAGTGGGTGAGAGCTGGGTATCTCACCTCTGAGAAGGAAGTGACAGAACTGTGGCAGAAAACTAGGACTCACAACATCAGTATGCACTCACAGTTTTTAATGTATGCATACAGATAAATAGATAAGGATATAAAACTCTGTGATTATGTGTTTGTGTGCACGCACATAATACAATAAGTACATATTTATCTACTGAGAGAACCTAGAAGCAGTGATAACCAGTTAGCCTGGAGTATAACTGGCACCCAGATTTTTTGTTTGTTTGTTTGTTTGTTTTTTATTGGAGTTTCACGCTGTATTCCAGGTTAGAGTGTAGTGGCATAGTCATGGCTATCCCAGCGTCAATCTGCTGGGCTTAGATGATCCTTCCACCTTAGCCTTCCAAGTAGCTAGAACTACAGAAACATGCTACCATGTCTGGTCATTTATTTATTTATGGTACAACAAGTTCTCCCCAAGTTGCCTGGGCTGGTCTCAAATCCTGGGATTACAGGATGAGCTAACTGAGCCCAACCCAGATCTTGGTTTCTGAAATAAGCCCAATGTCTTCGGAAAAATGGCGGATCCATGGCTAGGGCAAGCAGGAAAAATACAAGATACACCTAGAGCACTGTGAGGTACCAAAAAGTAAAACAGTGCTCACAAAATGTGGGGTACTGTAAAAAGAACACATGAACAAATTGGCATAAAAATTATCAACAAATGCTGGAATGATATGAACAAAAAAATAAGATTTTAACCCAAGAAGTAAAATAAATAACCAGGAATCCATGTAAATTGATAATTACATAGTTAATAAACAAGGAAAAGAGGCAGTTCTTCCTTAATTGTAAAATTCCAAGGAAGACATATAGTAGGAATGAGAAAAAGAGAAAATCAACATTAAGCAAACACCACAGTAACTGCTGCCAGCAAGAAGCACTGATAGATTCAAAATTGGCCCATAAAAAGTGTGATGCAGCCGGGCTCAGTGGCTCAGTCTGTAATCCCGCACCTTCGGGAGGCTGAGGTGAGTGAATTGCCTGAGCCCGTGGGTTCGAGACCTGCCTGGGCAGCAAGACCTCATCTCTACAATAAATCAAAAAATCAGCCGGGCATGGTAGCACATGCCTGTAATTCCAGCTACTTGGAAGGCTAAGGTGGAAGGATCGCCGGAGCCCAGCAGGTCGAGGCTGCAGTGGCCGGAAGTGGCCACTGCACTCCAGTTTGGGCGACAGAGTGAGACTCCAACTCAAAAAAAAAAAAAAAAAAAGTGTGATGCAACAGAATATTTGTAGTACCTTCCTACTAGAGGAAGGTCTTAATTATAAAAGAATTACTGCTTCCTGTAATACTACAAGGTAAAATTAACATTTATTAATTACAAAGAAAAAAACTAACTTCAAAATGGAGAAATCTGACAGACACCATATTATCCAAGTGATCACAATAGTATGTCCTAAGACATACTAATCATGAGCAAACATCTGACAAACCCAAACTGAGGAGCATTCTGAAAAGCAATTAGTCAGTACTCTTCAAATGCGTGACTATCATAAATGGTGATGTGGGCAGGTGATTGGGGAACTTACTTAAATGATTGGAAGAGACAAAGACAATGGTAACTAAATCCAAGGTGAGATCCTGAATTGTATCCTGGACCAAGGAAAGGTTATTTTATAAATGTGAGTATCCTTGCTCTGATGAGATGATGCCATGGTTACATAAGATGTTAACATTAAGGAACACTGGGCATAGGATATCTGGAAATTCCTTGAATAACCTTATGTAAGTTTAAGGTGAAATCAATTAGTAAAACTGACATCACTTTAGAAGATTTTAGAAATATTTTTAGAAGATTTTTTAGAAACCCTTAAAAAGAAAGTAAATCACTCTCCCATACTGAATTTGCATCCAACAACTAAACAATTACACCTCAATTATATCACCAGTCTGGGCAGTCTTTGATTATGAAGTTAAAATGTGGGCACATACTCCATCTACTGATGCATTCATTTGTAAAAATTATTCTAGGTCCTGACAGAAATCTGGTAAGATGATGGAAGAGGGTGTTCTATCACTTACATATTTTTTAAACCTGTCCATTTTGTTGTTACCCTACATTAAACATTTCACTACTGTTTTGTAAAGTCTTCAACTAGCAATACTTATACTACTAGTAACATAGTAAAGATAAAGAAGCATTTACAAAACCTGTGGGCCACCTCTGCTAAAGATGTCACTTGCTTTGGAAGCTCTGCCATAAACCCAGCAAACAAGTGGAGTAGCACTAGCTTCTCCCTTAGGCCAATGATGCTTGTTTCACAAGAGTTACCTGGTGAGCTTATTTGCACAAGCTATATTAAGTCAAACCCTTATGCAATCAATGACATCACCAGGGCATCCTCAACACTCTTTGCTCACTGACCCACTGGCTTCAGGGGTAATGGCAGTTGGGGAAGCCCTTGGATGGGTTATGAACTTATATAGTGTAATTTCATCAGCAATACCAACTTGGAATCCTATGGGCTTAAGCTGAATAAGAATTTATATGCAATAAACAAATGTATTTCATTACTTATTTTACATTTAAAGTAGTTTTTCCAAAAGTTAATTCTTCTAAGTGAATGAAATGTTTTTAAAAATCTTAATTTCATATGAAAAGTAAAATGATATTTCTAAATCTAACTGCAATTAATAAAAACATTCATAAGAGTCTAATAGTTTACTAAGTTCAAGTACATTTACCTCTATTAATCCCACTCTAAAGATGGAAAAATTGAGGTACATTAAGAGAATATCAGATTTTTTCCCTAAAAAGATAACAGCAAAGAATTTTCACTGACCTCCTTAAAATGCAAATGGCACACACTACTTACTTATAAGTAAACATTAAACACTGGGTCTATAATTGGAATGCATCTCTAAGGGGATGTTATTAGAAATGGAATGAACCTGGACACTATATTGAGATCTCATCTCTTAAAAAAAAAAAAAAAATGAAAACACAGGTAGTCCTGTTCCTAAGATAAGTGAAAGAACTAGTGGTAACATTCACACCTCACAAGATAGAGTAACAAAGTATTTAACAAGAAAAACAAAGCCACAAAATGAAGACTCTGATAAGTCTGTCTGAGGAGTCATAACTTCAGGAAGGTGTCTACTTGGAAATTTTAAATTCCTTTAAAAGGGATAGGGCAACACAGACACAGGAAGTCTGGCATTTTCCAAAAGAATTAATTCAGAACAATTCAGCCTTGATTTCATGCAGTCAAATTATTTTCAAACAGTAACAGTCTTTGGAACAATAGATAATACTAAGAATATATTTGCAGGTTAAAAAGTAAAAGTAAGGGTTTAACGTTATTGATTAGCAGCTAAATCTTTCAGTCTGGCTTTCAACATTTTTGTCAACTGATAAACACTAAATACTAAATCATCAAACACTAAATACCCAAACCAAAGTACACTGAAAATCATAATTTGATTTTAAAAAATGAGAAAAACATTAGATTAAACAAGCTACCATATATCCCTAGGCATTCCACTCATCAATCAGAAAAACAAGTGAAGCATTTAAGTAGAAGTTAAAAGACAAAAAGTTATGTCCCTAAATCACTTGTCAGGCAGGTTGAGGTGATAAGTATGTGCCTGGTAGCTCTTTCCTGGAAAACGCTTGTCACACCTCACTCTGTCTCACCTTTACAAACCTGGTAGAGAGTCAGCATCTCCTGACAAGCAAGGAAACCAAGGCTTAGCAATTTCCTTTCTTACCTTTGGTTAGAACCATATTTCTCAGTCTGGGCCCCACTAACATTTGGGGCCAGATTGTTCTTGAGGGGAGAGTATTTTTTATTGCAGAATGTTTACCAGCATCCCTTTTCTCTACTCACCACATGCTAGTAGCATCCCCCTTCCCCTTTGAAAACCAAAAATGTCTCTGGACATTGCCAAATGTCCCTGGGGTCACAATCATCCCCAGATGAGAACTACTGAGCTATAGGGAAAAGCCAGCATTTTCATTCCATCAAAATTAGGTATGCTCCAGGTTGTATTCAAGCTGAGTAGGGGATAAACTAGAGGCCTCTGCACTGAAGAGCTCACTTTGAACTCTGGTGTTTGATTTAAAACCTCTCCACAAAGTGGTGTAAGATCATACCGTGCAAGTGGATTGCCCAACCCTGTGGGTTCGAGACCAACCTGAGTAATTTGGTGAGACTTTGTCTCTACAATAAAATAAAAAAATTAGCTAGCCATGGTAGTGCACACCTGTATTTCTGATTACTTGGAAGATTGAAGATGAAGAATCACTGGACCCCAGCTGGTTGACACTGGGGTGGCCATGTTGTATCACTGAATTCCAGGCTGGGTGATGGAGTGAGACTCCAACTAAAAAAAGAAAATTTCTGCCATGACAGGCTGACCTACATACTCCCCCTGGTCCACCCCCAGTCAGCTTACTCCACCAGCTATCATCCACTCACAGATTTTGATGACTTGACAACTTGTCCTCATTTTCATTCAACCTTTGCAGTCATCCCCTGTATCTAGTCACTGCCCATTTCCTGATGCTGGTATATCCTCAGAGTAAAATATCTCTCTCATCGATATTCAACACGTTAGGACAGATATACACCTACCTCCTCTTAGTGTCTTCTAACAGGAGAAATCATACGAAATGAATCACTCTTTCTCCCTCACATAAATCAGGGGTATATATCAAGAAACAGTGACTCAATGAATGACTTCTAGGGTGAGGGTTTCCAAGTAGTCAGCAAAGACCTCATCTTCTTTTGCTGGGGTGGAGAATAAAGCTGGAATTTCCCATCTCATCAGAGATACTAGTTTTTATTTTGTAAGCCAGAAGTTTGCTTTCAGTAAACAGTAACCCCAGGAACATTAAAAAAAAAAAAAAAAAAAGGACACAGAAGAGATGTTTGCATGCCAGCACAAAGTGGCACACATGTTATTTCTGTCATTTGTGCCATGAACTGCTTTTGCCCACTCCAAGGGAACACAGAGCTGACAGTCAACAGAGCATGCCATGTACAACTCCCACAGAAAGCTTAAGCCAACGAGTACTTCTGCCCCGATGATGAAACCCAGATAGTGAGTAGATGTTCAAGCAAAATCTAGTAAAATAACCACATGTAAAGGGATTATACATATTCTCATATATGGCATAAATAAAATCACAGCATCAAGAGACTAACTTATTTATACTAAAAATGAGAAAACCCTGATTTAAGATGAGAGGGAATTTAAGATGATCTTGCCCACGGGCAGAGAATAGAATGTTAATGGTCCCTATGAAATGCTTTATCCTTTTTAACCTCAAGACACCATAACCAAGATAAATTTCTGAAATTCACAACCTAATCACACTTTTAATTTATACCTCAAATTAAAAAAAACAAGCATATTAAATAATTCTAATACACACATTTTCTAATGTGACTAAAACTGAATCAGACTCCCAGTATTAGTCATCCTAAGATGATGCATCTGACCCTGACTATTACCATCTTTCTGCCTATAATCCAAGGTAGTTTTTCAACATTTCATTAAACTTTTCTCAAATACATCATAAGTTTGGTCTAAGCTAACTTAACACAGTGTGTGCAATTTACTTGTAATTCAAAGATTTATATCTTTGACAATAGTAATTTAGAGCCTGATGAAAGAAGATGTACACAGTTGACATTTGAATGAGTTTGAACCGTACAAGTCCCCTTATACATGGATTTTCTTCTGCCTCTACCATGACTGAGACTGTAAGACCAACCCTCCTCTTCCTCAGTCTACTCAAGGAGAAGGCAGTAGGGATAAAAAACTTTATAATGCCTCTAAATGAACAGTATGTGTTTTTTCTTTCTTATGATTTTTCTAAATAACCTTTTATTTTCTGTAGTTTCCTTTTTTGTAAGAATACAGTATACAACACATATAACATAAAATATGTGTTAGTTTGGGGTTATGTTACTGATAAGGTTTCTGGTCTACAGTATGTTGCTAAGAGTTATGTTTTCAAGGAGTCAAACATTATACAGAGATTTTGGAGTATGTGGAGGGTTAGCACCCTAAACCCTAGAGTTATGCAAAGATCAACTGTATTAACACATTTATATTAATACCAGCTATATAAATTCAGAGGAAAAGTATCAATTTAGCATTATTTATTTTTTGAGAGCTCTTTCCTGTATGAAATGATGATATTAACCCAGAACTCACTTAACTCGTTTTTACTTTACAGTCCTTTACCAATAAATTTGTCCATATGAAAATAAAACTCTGCCACAACTGATGCTAGACATCATTATAAAAAGAATGTGTTTTAATGAAGTAAATGTGAGAAGGCCTCTTGAACTTATTCTTAAGATATTTTTAGATATTACATGCAACAACAGTATAATTTAAAATTCACCCCATCTAATTGTACCATCAAGTCATGGTGTTCTTTCTACCTTTAAAACAAAACAATAAAACTTATAAAACAGATCACGGGTGACCAAGATACCAAAAGAAAATCAGCTTTAGACCCCTAGGGGTTGTGCTCTCTAAGAAACTGTGTTTTCTTAATGCCTCAGTTAGCAGAGTTGACTTCTGCTGACTTTAAATGAATGGTAATATCATGAAGATAAATCAAAGACTTGGGATTCAATTGTCAGAAGGCTATTGATTACAAATAATCTCTGCAGCATTCTTCCTTGGGTTTACATTACTACACTTTATAAAATGCTGTTTCACCATTTTCTTTTACTTTTAACTCTTATCTGGAGTCCAAATTAAAAGTAGAATTTTATTGACAAAACTGCAAACAACATAAACTACATATTCTACATCTGAAAATATTACATCCTTTTATAACCTGATTTCCTACATCCAGTTAAAGAAATACAATTAAGGTGGTTTCTTATCCCCTTTTCCTTATGACTACTCTCCGACTACCCTAACATAATTAAAAAAAAAAAACCCTAGGTCATTAACTATTTGAAATCAAATTAAAAACTATTTTTAAAAGTATAAATACAAATATTAACTTTTTCAAATGCCATCCAAAGTGTTTCAGGATTATTTTCTACACTTATTAGTTCTTCCTATAATTCTAAATGAACCCACCTCCTGAAATCCTGAAAATAATTAATTCCTATCAGCTAGTCAAACATTTAAGGCTATAGCAGCCAAGTGTGGTATCTTTTGCCTATAATCCCAGCACTTTGGAAGGCAGAGGCAAGGACTGCCTCTGAGTTCAAGACCAGCCTGGGCAACTTGGTGAGACCTCATCTCTACAATAAATAAATTTTAAAAGAAAACTAACCAGGCTAGGTAGCACATGACTGTAATTCTACCTACTTGGAAGGCTGAGGCAGGATGACTGCCTAACCCAGCAGTGGTCAAAAGCATGCCGCTGACATGGTCATAAACGTTCTACTGCACTTCAGCCTAGGTGACAGAGTAGACTTCAACTTTTAAAAAAAAGCATACAAAGTTTAATATGCATTAAATTAAATTGGATTTTCCACAGAAATTCCAAATTTATTCCAAAGAATGCATCTATTAATGCAAAGAAAAAAATATGCTCCAGCTAGAAATATTTTTTCTGGTAAATCATCCCTTTAAACATGCAAACAATTTATTGTTAAAAATCAGAAAAGAAGTCCAGGTGCAGTGGCTCATGCTTCTAATCCCAGCACTCTGGGGGGCTGAAGTGGGAGAATCACTTGAGACCATCCTGGGTAACATAGTAAGGCTAGTCTTTACACAAAAATCAAAAAATTAGTTCAGTGTATTCACAGACACCTGTACTCCCAGCTACTGAGAAGCTGAGGCAGAATGATCACCTGAGTCCAGGAGGTCAAGACTGCAGTTAGCCCTGATCATACCACTGTACTCCACAGCCTGGGCAACACAATTAGATCCTAACTCAAAAAATAATTAGCACAAAACAAAAACAATAGATAAAAATCAAAAGTCATTTATCTGTGCGTCTCAGATTTCTAAGTGGGATCTATTCAGATTTGTGATAAACATGTAAAAGGGGCCAGGCTTAGTGGCTGAGCCTGTAATTCCACACTTTGGGAGGCTGAGGTGAGTGGATTGCCTGATCCCACAGGTTCAAGACCTGCCTGGGCAACTTTGTGAGACCTCATCTCTACAATAAATCAAAAAATCAGCCGGGTGTGGTAGTGCACGCATGTAGTTCCAACTACTTGGAAGGCTGAGGCAAAAGGATCACTGGAGCCCAGCAAGTTGAGGCTGCAGTGGCTAGGAGTGACCACTGCACTCCCAGTCTGGGTGACAGAGTGAGACTCCAACTCAAAAAAAAAAAAAAAAAAAAACACCCTGTAAAAGGAATTCCAAAGGATCTGAATAAAATCCTAAGTCACAAATAGATGTCTATAACCAGTCCCTAATATTCCAGGCAAGTAACACTTCAAATATTTCTAGTGACTCACAGGAAGTATTCATGGAGCATCCTGAGGTCTACAGTTAAAAACTGATCAAGATTTTCTGACCAAGTTTAAGTGGGCCCTGAAAATGAAGTCCAGAAGAATAAAAGTGCCAAAGAAGTCCAGAAGCTAAACTGCCAAAGAAACACCTCCAGTGCTGAAGGGAACCAGGTGGATAAAGCTATTACTGCCCCTCACCACAGTAGGCCTGGCCCACCACCTGAGGACCTGCCTGTGGTTGCTCGAGGAAGTCACCCTCACTCTATGCTGTCCACAGGGACAGCATGCCAGCCTGCACACCCACTGGCAAAAGGGTTGTCTCTTTAGCGAATCTCCATCACTCAATGCAGTCAAAATGTGCAATTCCCCTTCTAGCCACTCTGAACACCACACTTCATGTACTACACAGCCCTCCACAAGGGCATTATCCCATTGACAGATGAGAAAACTTGGAAGTTGAGAAAGGTTAAAAGTATGGCATCTTGTCAGATCTTTAGGAGAAGAAAAAATTAGTCATCAGAATTCACATCCACGTCTATCTCTTTTTCATACTGGCAGTGGGATTCTTGGTAGAGCCCAAGCTTTTCCACAGGCATAAAAGCGGTAACACTTTCTGGTCCCCTTTAAAATTCACCTGCAATGACATTAATGCCAAGTGGTAATTTACTATACAGGAAAATGTGAACCAAGCCACTTACCACTAACATTTACTGAGATTACCATGACACATTCTGTCCTGAATGCTTACAACAACATCGTAAGTTGAGTTCTGCCAAGATCCTTATTTTGTAGATGAAGAAACTGAAGCCCTGAAGCCCAGAAAGCATTGATAATCTGCATAAAGCCAAGCAATTCTATTGTATCCCTCATTCAAATAAGGCTACCTGATTCCACAACTGAAGTTCTGAAATTATCCTTCTTTCCTCTCAAGAGAATTTATACAGGTTTTCTTATCTAATCTCTGAACTCTGTGAGCTCAGAATTATCAACTCCAATTTGTAGATAGAATATAGGCTCTAAAGGTAAAGTAATTTGTCTATAGTCACATAGCTTTATGTTATTCAAGTCAAATTATTCAAGACAAGATTTGAATCCAGGTTTGTTTCACACCTTCAAGCTGTTAATACTATACCATGACAAAGAAAGATGTGAGCAATAAAAAGACACAGATCCCAATCTATGTATTTTTTAAAGATAGTCAATTGCTTTTGAAAATTTCTAGTCTATATTCAAGTTCTTCTTTAAAATATTTAAGTATGAGAGAGGAGAAAACATGATTATGGCGGTGAGAAACAGACAAAAATAGTCTCTTGATGGCGAAAAATAATGGAACACAAACTCCCCAAGTTTTTAAGAACTGTATAATCTTTTTCTGTGAGGCCACGTCCTTTGACTTTGGTCACAAAAAAGGGACACAGTCAGACACAAGCATGTGTGAGGCTCTTATCTCACAATAACACCCACCTCAGGAAAGAATGAGATTCTGCTTTATTTATTTTCATGGTCTTCTTCCTAAGAGATCAGAAACAAAAACAACACTTAGGAATTCACTTATTATCACCAGACTGGGAGCGGCCACTGCACTCCAGTCTTAGGGCCAGAGTGAGACACCAAGTCAAAAAAAAAAAAAAAAAAAAAAAGAATCCACCTATTTAGGCTACTCTCTTAACTCTGGCAGCATTCAGAAAACAAACTCACAAATGTACATTGAGTTTTAGATGTTATATATGAGGACTCTACCAAGAAGCAGGTACATAAATGTACTTTTTCTGAGTTGGAGTCTCACTCTGTCATACAGGCTGGAGTGCAGTGGCATGTTCATGGCCATGGCAGCCTAAACCTGTTGGGTTTAGGTGAGCCTGGCACAGCCTTCCAAGTAGCTGTAAATACAGGCATATGAAACCACACTTGGCAAATTTTTTTTATTATTATTTTACTGCAGATATGACGTCTCACCAAGTTGCTAGCTAGTCTCGAAACCCTGGGTTCAGACAATCCCCTCACCTCTGCTTCCCAAAGTGCTGGGCATATAGATGTTAACCATAGCATTTGACCATAACTACCCTTGTTTCATGGACAGAATGGCTATGCATTTCTTATATCTATAAACTAAAAGAGAAAAAGGCTCAGAAAATAGATTTTTCCACACCACCAAACAAAAACATTAGGACTTTCAAATGCTGTTTCTCAAGACCAATGACTGCAGTGACTACCACATTTCCACCCAGAGTAAAATTGGATAATATAATCATGCTTCTCATCATATTTCCAACACATCTCAGAGGTCTCAGAAACACAGATTACTGCATCTCTAAAAAGTATCCATTTAAAAATTACTAGTCCAACTTAGAAATCAAGCTTACATTCTCAACAATGGAAATGTACTTTAGTTTTAGAGCCATGCAGGAATCCCAGGAACAGCATAGCTACCTAAGAACACTGGCTGACAGCAAAGCAGGACATTCTGAGAAGGCAAGTCCTTCGGCAATCCACCAAGAAAGACACAAAACCATGAAAATGAAAGATGAGCACACAATGCTAACAAGGAGCAGCCACTATGCTGAAAATCTGCCGCCTCTGTGTAAGACCTTTATCTTTATCTTCCACAGACACCACACTCTGGTTGGCAGCTAGAGTTTCTAGAATTAGCTACAGCCTCACCCAGCACAGATGGGAGAGGAAGACAAGGAAGAGGAACCCGGGGTCTTGGGCCGGCACACCCATGTCCCTCAGGTGACCCGAGACTGTGGCCACCATCTCCAGTAGTGGCATCTGGAAGAGAAACCTGGGGAGGCACTGCTGGGGGTAGGCTCACCCAGACCTACACAGAGCCCCACCTGCCCCACTGAGGCCCACTGTAAACGCCGAGATTCCCTCCAGACCCCCAGAGGGCCCAGTGACTCCCATCACCCCCAAAACCCATGGCTAGCCTAGCCCACCCACCATTCATTGTTGCCTCTTATTGCCTCCTGAACCACGATGCAGCCCCTTGTGTCTTCTTGACCTTCATTCCCAGAACACCCCACCAGGCGACCCCACCCAGCCCCACCCCGAATTCTGACACAATGCCCAGCCCTGTCTGAAGACCCTCTGCAGCAGCGAGGTGGGAGGTGGCTGGGCAGTGAGTAGGTCGACAACAGCTCGGAGCAAGCTAAGAGCCAGATGAAACTTGCCTGGGTCAACAGGTGGCTACACGTGACGACCTGTTCCACTCCCACCAATGGCCCCCAACCCGCACCATCAAGTGTTCCCCCCAGATCCCAAGGAGTCCTGCCAGACCCTATTGGTATCCAAGTCACCTGCCCAGCATCCAGTAGTACCCTGCCTGCCTCTTAACCCCGTCACACAGACCCTCCCATTCTCTAGGTCTCCTAGTCCAGACCCCCACCAGGTGACCTTGTCCAACCACACGACCCAAACTCCAACATCACCCAGCGCGATCTGGAGCCCCTCAACGCCCCACTCAGCCAGGAACACCCCCACCCAACTCAACCCCTGCCCTGACCCAGCAACTCTGGCAGGGAGGAGGGGCACCCTGGAGACACACCCTCCCCTCAGAGCCTGGAAGTTTCTGCAAATGAGAACTAGGGATAACACGGGAACCCTCCCACAAAATATTACACCTTTCTCCAGCCCAAGGGACTCACCTGAGGGGCGAGGAGGTGCTGTCAGTGGCTGCAAGGTGCAAGATGGCCAGGTAGTGAGCAGGAGTAGATGGTAGCAGGAGTGAGTTGAGAGCAGGAGAGGCCCTTCTGGGTCACCAGCCGGTTCCACGTGGCTGCCGGTTCTGCTCCTGCCCACACACCCCTCAGGTGCTCCCTAGTGCCCCTCCCATAGCCCCAGGAGCCTTGCCCACCTGCTGTCCTCCCAACCGGTACCCAAATCTTCTGCCCAATATAAAATGGTGCCCTTGCCCACCTCCGCATCCTCTCACCCAGACTCCTGAGCTTTTTGACCCTCCAGTTCAGACCCGACATCGAGGCTCCCTGCCCAGCCCAACAACCAGAACTTAAACACCACATTCAGCCCACCCTGGAGTCTCTCAACATTTCTGCCCAGCACCCCCTGGGTACCCCGGCCCAGTTGCATCCCCAGACCTCTGAATACACACCCCACCCCTGGTGGGGGACACCCTAGAGACACCCCTTCCCCTCAGAACTTTGAAGTTTCTGAAAATGAGGGCTAGGGGTAACACGGGAACCCTACCAAAAACACGACACCTTTCTCCAGGCTGAGGGAACCACCCAAGGGGTGAGGAGGTGGTGTCAGTAACTGTGAGATGGGAGGCCAGCGAGCAGTGAGCATCAGCACCTGGTGGCAGGAGAGCAAGCTGAGAGAAATAGACGCCCTTCCAGGTCACCAGCCTGTTTCACAATGCCGCCTGTTTTGCACCCACGCACACACTCCTCAGGCACTCCCCAGCGCCCCCTCATAAGCCCAGAAGCCTTGGCCCCCCCCTGCTGCCAGCACCCAAATCTCCCACCCAATATCCAATAGTGCCCTTGCCTGCCTCCCCACCCCTTCACCCAGACCCCTGAGCTTCTTGACTCTCCAGTACAGACCCCACCCCCAGGCACCCTGCTCAGTCCCATGCTGGAACTCCAACACCACACCCATGCCACCCCAGAGTCTCACAACACTCCCTTCCAGCACCCCCTGGGTATCCCCACCCAGTCCTAAACCCAAACCCCTGAATCCACACCCCCAACCCTGGTGGGGGGCACCCTGGAGATGCCTCCTCACCTCAGGGCCTGGAAGTTTCTGGAAATGAGGACTGAGAGTAACATGGGGACCTCATCCCCTGAAGTCATGACACCATTCTCCAGGCTGAGGGACTCACCCGCAGAGGCGCCTGGGCGAGAAGGAGCAGTCCCTGGCAGCAGGAGGTGAGAGGGAGCTGAGTGGTGAGCAGCAGTGGATGGCAGCAGGAAGCAAGTGGAGAGTCGATGAGGCCTGTTTGGGTCACCAGTCTGGGTCGCCAGCTGGCACAGCATTGCCATGGGTCCTGCTCCTAATGATGCCCCCTCACCCCCCAGCACCCCTTCAGCAACCCACCCATAGCCCCAGGGGCACTGCCAGCCCCCAGATTGGCACCCAAATCTCACACCCAGCATCCAATGGTGCCCCTGCCTGCCTCCTCACAACCTCAACTAGACAGCCCCCACAGACTCTCAGCCCTCAGTCCAGAACCCCACTGGGTGTCCCCACTGGCCCAGAACTCCAGCACCCTGCCCAGCCAACCCTGAAGCCCTTCACCGCCTCTGCCCAGCAGAGGAATCCCCTGGGAAACCCCCACAGCCAAACTCTAGACCTCCGAATGTCAGAGCATGGAACTAATATAGATATTTAGGATTTTCAGAATAGCCATTTTGCTTAGACATTGTAATCAATTGTTCTTAGAAACACCCCAGCATAATCTTTGGATGGGGCCACATTCTTCAGGAGCTGATTTGAGCTATAATTAAGAGTTTCTATAATGCAGGTAGAATTAGCCTGGAATAGAAAGGGATTAGGATTTAAGTTGGTTGTTAGGTTTTGTGTATGCACAAGTTATTGGTTATCAGAAACATTGTAACAAAGATTACTATGTTGATTTTAGGAACATTAACCAAGCATAAGGAACAACTAGATAATTTTGGGATTGTCCTTCCTCATGCTTGAGGAAACACTTGGTGGGTGGGGGACACCCATCGTCCACCTGGCTTTGTCTTCATGTGAGAAAGTCTTGTAATTTAACCCATGAAAATTTGGGATAAAAGGCTTATGGTTTGTCCCATTAAATGACTTCTGCACTAGACAGAGTCCAGTTTCTTTCTTTCTCCCCCCTTTCTTTCTTTCTTTTAATATCTACCCCTTCTAACAGAATTCCTGATACCACCACATCTTTCCAGGGACCCTCAAATCCTGCAGGGACTGGGCCCCCACAACTGGGCCAAAGGTGCAGGGTGAAGAAGTGCCAGTATTTCATGTCAATTGCTGGAGGATGTGTTCCTAGCTGACATTCTACATAGTTAAAATGAATTAAAAAACTAATTCTCCTATAGCTACAGAGCCTGGACCCTACCCTTGCATGACATTACATTGTAACACCCCCCCTCCCTTGTGCAGCACTTTGGGAAGTTGCCCTGGGATGACTGGGTCTTGTGATTTAACCCGTGAAAATTTGGGATAAAAGGCTTATGGTTTGTCCCATTAAATGGCTTCTGCACTAGACAGAGTCCAGTTTCTTCCTTTCTCTCCCTTTCTTTCTTTTAATATCTATCCCTTCTTTTATCCCAAATTTTCATGGGTTAAATCACAAGACTTTCACATGAACACAAAGCCAGGTGGATGACGGGCATCCCCACCCACCAAGAGTTTCCTCAAGCATGAGGAAGGACAATCCCAAAATTATCTAGTTCCTTATGCTTGATTAACGTTCCTAAAATCAACATAGTAATCTCTGTTACAATGTTTCTGATAATCAATAACTTGTGCATACACAAAACCTAATAACCAACTTAAATCCTAATTCTTTTCTATTCCAGGCTAATTCTACCTGCAATATAGAAACTCTTAATTATAGCTCAAACCAGTTCCTGAAGAATGTGGCCCCGTTCAAAGATTATGCTGGGGTGTTTCTAAGAACAATTGATTGCAATCTCTAAGCAAAATGACTATTCTAAAGTCCTAAATATCTATCTTAACTTTTATAATGGTTTCTAATTCCTAAAAATATCATGTTTAATTATGCTTGAACTAACATAATTCTTTGATGTAAGTTGAGCCTACCCTAGAATATTTTCCATGAATAAAACAGATTCAATTCTTATAACAAGTAGAAAAGCCCCTACACCAGCTGTAGCTAAAACCAGTTTAAAAGAATGCAGCCCAGTTCAAGGCACACCCTGGGCTCTCAGAAACGCGGCCCAGCCCAAAGTTCATTTTAAGTCATTTCTGGTAACCCTAAATAATTACCTATATTATTAAAGTTGAAACAGCACTTTATATGTATATACTAATTTTACAAATATAATTTTTAAATCTTATAATGAAGCTTGTGTCATATCAAAGACTCCCAAATGTGACCTGAGTGTGAACTATGTTAAGTTATAAACCAAAACCGCAGTCTGAGAGAAATGGGAACAATGAACTCCTAAAGTTAGCCATGGCTGTCGTAGTTTCAGAGCTTCATGTTTAGATAATCAAATTTCTTTCTGATGAGATGTGCCAAACAGCAAAAAGGGAAGAGGAAATGGGCCAACAGCTCCTGAACACATCCTAGTGGTCTCAGGGTCCACAACCCACCTTGATCCCTAACATTCAGGTGGGCCTCCGTGGCCGGCTCCCAACACCCATGGCTGTGTCTTTTCTCACAGGACCCTTTAACTTGCTGCATGCCTCACCTAGACCCCTAATAAAAGCTTTTAAATGGACAATTTATTTTAATAAACCTTGGTAAGTCTGGCACAGTACATGCTAAGCCAAAGTCCTCCTGCACCCATAACCATTTAGAGGGCAAAGGTACACATCCCAAGTTCCTGAGGATCCTCCAAAGCACTCCAGGGAGGAAAAAATAAAACTCTCACACGTGCTAGGGTGTTTCTAGGTATGGACACAGCCCATCACAGATTTTTCCTTTCCTCAGGTCTTGTAACTAGCTCAGTGTGATTTCGAACCACATGTTCAACAATGAATGAGCCAGATGGTTGGATTATCCCAACCAGAACTAGTCTAGGATGAAAAATTCTCAATAACTTTCTAGATTTGCCTTCCTTTGAAGAAAGAATGAGCTCTTATTTAGAAAGATGACATATAACTTTTGAAGATGAACCCATAAAAATCACTGTTGGCTGGACACAGTGGCTCAAGCCTGTAATCCCAGCATGGGGAGACCGAGGTGAGGGGATTGCCTGAGCCCACCAGTTTGAGAACAGCCCAGGCAACTCAGTGAGACCTCATCTCTACAATAAATAAATACATAAAATAGCCAGGTGAGATAACTCCTGCCTGTAGTTTCAACTACTTGGAAGTCTGAGGCGGAAGTATTGCCTGAGCCCAGCAGGCTGATGCTGGAGTGTCCATGAGCATGCCACTGCATTCCAGCCTGGGCAACAGAGAATGTCTCCAACTCAGAAAAAAATAATCACTATCAAATAGATTTCTAGTGTTACAAGTTACTGCCTGTGCTCCATATCTTTATATGCTTATTGATTTTTCTCTGCCTGGTAATATAAACCTACAATTGTTATGATGAATATGCTGTCTCCAGATCAATATAGTAATCAATTTGTAATGGTTATTAGTTACTGTACTTTATTTTTGAGTTGGAGTCTCACTTTTTCACCCAGAATGGAGGGCAGTAGCATGCTGCTCATGGCCACCACAGACTTGACCTGCTGGACTCAGACAGTCCTGCCTCAGTTTTCCACATAGCTGGAACTACAGGCATACATGACCATGCCCAGCTAATTTTTTAAAATTTATTGTAGAGATGAATTCTCACCAAGTTGCCCAGCCTGTTCTCAAACCCCCTGGGCTCAGACACTACTCTCACCTCACCCTCCCAAAGTGCTGGAATCATAGGTATGAGGCACAATGCCTGGCTGATTTCTATACTTCTTGAATCCTGAGATGATAGTATTATATTAGAAACAAAAACAAATACAAAGTTGGAAATTACACAATATAGATACTTGAAAGTAATAAATGAGCTTACAAAATAGAGGGGAATTTTGTAACACAGAATTTGATATTGAATCACTTTAGCCAAAGCATTTTATCTGTAGCAGAATTACCATTTATTGTACACTACAATACTCTGGCATTAATGCTAAATCTGTAATTAACTCCCCCCAAAAGACTTATAGCTCTATAGTATATACCTAAAATGATTTAAGTGAAAATTTTATGTTTAGTTGCCTAAAGTTGGAAAGCCATCGTTCCTATTCCTAAACCAGAAAAAGAAACTGGTAAAACTAGCTTAGAAAAGCAACATTGTTACATACTATATTCTTAATCCACTATCAGATGTCTCACAAATTCCTAGGCTTGGGGATAGCAAACAAATGATAGCTGATTCACACTTAAATGAAGTGTCATCAAAACAGCTTTATAGAGTAAGCCTCTATTCTGAATATCTCCCCCACCAAACTAGCCAGCATCAGTAGCACCAATTCTGACTCTTCTCTTTATATAAAAGATAACATCTATTAAAACTATTCAGACAGAACAGTGGGAAGTAACTATGCCACAAGCATTGGAAGCCCTTTTCTTTCTCCCAGCATCTTCACTTAAACCTGTTTTCCCAGTGGGAGACTGACTGTTCTGTAGCCATTTCCACTTCCCCATATGCAAGAAGGGGTGAAGATATAAAATCACATGTGTACATTAGACCTTCTGTATCCATGGGTTTCACAACTGCATATTCAACCAACCACAGATCAAACTATTTGAAAAAAAACAAGTAAAAAATAGCAAAATGACAAAACAAAAATTTTAAGAACATGCAGTACATAACAGCACAATAACAATGTAACATTTACATTATATTAGGAATTATAATTAATCTAAAAATGATTTCAAGTATACAGAAAGAAATGCATAGGTTATGTGCAGTTACTAATCTGTTTATAATATAATGTACTTGAGCATATGCAGATTTTTTTGCATGAGGATATTCTGGAACCAATCCCTCATGGTTACAGAGGGATGAACACACACACACACACACACACACACACACACACACACACACACAGACCCTACTCTCATAAGAGCTGTGAGAATCTTATAAAGTAAGTAAACTCACAGATTGTGAATTGTAAATGCTATAAAATTTAGGATTATTTTATAGAGAAGCAAGCAAATGCCTGGAGCATTAGGTCAGTAGAATATAATTGATGGCAATAAAATATAGTATGTCCACATTTTCTCTTATTTATTCCTCAAATTCAATGCTCTAGAAATTTTCTAATCTCATTTTGTTCTGAATATTTCATCTGGAAAATTATATGCATCTGGTGCAAAAAGTGATCACATGAGCAATAAGAGGAAATTTTCTGGTCTTCTCTGCTTGGAGAAAACATTACAAGGGTGACAAAGAATGGGCAAAATGTTCTAATTATGTTCATACTGTGCTTTATTCCACAAAAGATGTGAAGCATCTTTTTTTTTGAATAACAAATTTGATAATTGACATTTTTATAAACCTGGATAGTAAAGAAATATATGGTCCTTTATATTTAAAAACAAAAACTTGGAAAAGATTATTGTTAAATGTCTCCTTAACTAATTAATACATTCTTTTAAAGGCTATTTTAATATTGTTTATAGTGCCAGAAGTTCATAGTTAAGGAACTTCACCTAGCTGTTATGAAATTATCATTTTTAAGTTGACTTTTATAGCACAGTTCTCCAAGTACACCACAAATTTTTTTCACTCACGACATTTCTTAGCCTCTTTCATACTTTCTAGCTAACTTTCGAAACGTGAAATATTTGATGGCACTGAGAAGAAGAAACTAGAGAGTTTATACTTTTTATTTTTAAATAGATTTATGTCAAAACATGACTCTGTTTCCTCAGGTTCTGAGCCTGTGGTAATATTTGGGATCTTTGTTATACACTATTAATCTGCATTGGGGGTGAGTGTGGATTGGGTCCAGTTGAGTATGAAAAATGTAAGGGGAAAAGAGCAAAATGAGTTTCAGTCCCATGACCAAGAGTCAACTCTAAGCTTTATCATTTCCATGGAAAACAGACATATACTATTCCAAATTATATAAACTCCAAGATTATTTTGCAATATAAATATAGTCCTTGAAAAGATACTATTCTGTTAGTTTCCAATTTGTATAGTTCATCTCAGGGCCCCAAATATTTATAGTTAATATTTAATAAAGGCCTATCAAATAAATGGGTAATTTGGAAAAGGTTATCATAAATATTTGTTGTCAAATAAACACAACCCCACCTTTAAATGTGCTAACTTACTTCCCATGATCAAAGCAAATCCTGAGATTCTAATTCCTTGGAATGCAAAGAAGAGTTAAGTAATTATTAAGATAATTGAAAAATAAACATACATCTCTACATACCACAAAGGCATTAACTAGGACATGATCTGAATAAAAATAAATCCTATCATTGCTAGAATGGTCAATTTTGAGCACCGACAGCTGAGCCTGTGCTTTGAATTTTGATAGTATACACATCAATGCCTGACAAAACAGAAAGCATTATAGAACAGGTCCTCGAATAACATCTTTTTGTTTTTATTTTGTTATAATGTTGATTAGAAGAAAAAAAAATCAATTCCAAACTGGGGTCACAGTCTGTGTGGAGGTTGCACATTCTCTCAATGTCTGCATGGGTTTACTCCAGGTATTCTGGTTTATTCCCATGTACCAAAAATGAGCACATGAGGCTAAATGGGGTATCTAAATTCTCCTAGAATTAGTGAGTGAGACCGTACATGTGCCCTGTGGAGGAATGGCATCCTGTCCAGGGTTGGGTCCCTTCTTTTACACTGAACAGCTGGAATAGGCTCCACCAACAACCCTGAACAAGAATAATTGGATAAATAGTTCTATTACTTGATTGTAGTAAGGTTTCTTAAATTCATGTGCAGCTCATATTTATTTCAATGTGTAATAAGGTGGTTGGTCTTTATTTAGAAGTCTAGTGATATTTTATGGCCAAAAATATACTGTGGGAAACTAATGCTTGTTTATATCAATCAACCTGTGATAAAATTGGTTTCACTTTCATACATTGTTTTCTTTAAAGGCACAGTTCTCAAGAAGCTATCAATAATGTAAAGTGAGGTCTTGTAATTTCCATCTTCAGTCATTACCTTAGGGATCAAAAAATTTCCCTGAATTCCTGGACATGACAGCCAAGAAGCTATAAAAAGAAACAGGTCTTTAAAACCTGAGTAAGTTAAATTGCCGCTGGACGGTATATCAAAAAATTTTGAAAAGTTTTGCTGATGGATTGATTGTCATAAATAGCTGAAACTATGGGACAGATTCGAAGTTATGTCTGTAGATTCCTGGCTGTGTTTGTATGAATAGCTCAGACCTCCTCCCTCCATTTAGATGCTTTCTCAATTTCACATCAGAAACATTTTCTACTTATTTGTCCTACTGCATACTGGGGTCTGAGGGAGATTTTGGAAAGGTTGCTTTCCTTATACCTCCAAAATGGCATACTTTTCACTTGCTTTTTATTCCAACACATCCTGGAAGTCAGATATTTTTGCAAAGCCTGCATGTTTGCCTGAATTGTCTCATGTCTCTCCACATCCCCTGAAGAAATCATCTCTTTCTACTGTGCTTCCCATTGTGAAAATAAATGAGAGAAAAGGAAACAAAATGCCATTATGATAATAAGTCAGAGAATGAGATATACAGCACAGAAATAAACCCCAAGACATTATAAATATCCTGAAGGTTAGCTCTGGACAATCATGCAAACAGATCGCTATTACCACTGAATATACTAAATAAATATTGAGCACATATCAAAGAGAGGGTATGTGAGATAGATGGTGAAAATGAGGACACCACAATTTGGCAATATGGTTAGTGACATAGATGATACAGAAGGGGAAATACTAATTGGCAGTGAAGAGGTTTTACAACACAAGCAAATTGTTCAACATTTACTTTAGAAAATGCATTTCTACAATGAAGGACAGGTGGAAATTGGATTAGAGGCATCACTGCACTAAGTAGGAGCCATAAGACCAATCCACTTAAGACCCATGCCACTACTGGTGGAAATTCTGCCCTCTGCATCAGTGGAGCAACCATGCACCTGCACACTACCCAGGCTCTCAATAATAAGAATACCAGGCATCTCTGTCCAACAAAGCTGCCCTGCAGCCTCCATAAACAACAGAACAACTGGAACTTGTAGACACCATTGATGTTGATTACAGCTGAATAAATCATAGAGGCTATACTACTGTACCCATCCAGAATCAAAGCCAAATCATACTGCTCAATCAATATACGGATACAACTAAAGAAAAAATGTATTTTTCTATTAAAGATACTCCATAAAATTGGAAGAAGCAAATGTTTCATTAAATATACAGATATCAACAGGTAAAATTAAGAAATATAAGCAAAATAAGACAATAAAAAACACAGTAATTATCCAGTAACAGATCCCAAGAAGGGAAATGTATTAAATGCTTGAAAAAGAATTCAAATAATGATTTTAGGAAAACCCAATGAGTTGGAAGAGGACAGATACACAATACAAAGAAACCAATAAAATGCTTCATGGTCTGAATAAAAATTTCAACAGAGGTAGATATCATACAAAAGAACCAAATAGAAATCTTAAAACTGAACAATTCAATGAATGAAATAAACAATGCTTAAATAGTTTTAAATAGCTAGAAAAAGGATATTGAGCATTCCTAACACAAAAAGTTGCAGATATTTAAGATGATGAATGTGTTAATTACACTGAACTGATTACTAAGCATTATATGCATTGAAACATCACTGTACACCCCATAAATACACACAAGTATTTTTCAATTAAAATATAAAATTAAAAATTAAACAATTAAGAGCTTCAACAATAAAGAAAATCAGGCAGAAGAAAGATTGTTTTTGAACATTAGAAGTATCTTTTGAAATAACCAAGTCAGATTTTTCAAAAAGAAAGAAAAAGATGTAAGACAGTCAACCTGACATATGAACACCATTAAGCAAAAACATATTTGCATTTTGAGAATTCCAAAAAAGAAAGAGATGAGTGAATGCATAGAAAACCTATTTGATAAAATCATAGCTGAAACTTCCCAAGTCTTAAGAGAGATGCAGGCATCCAGAAACAGTAAACTTAAAGGTTTTCAAATAGATTCAACCCCAAAAGACCTTCTTCAAGGTATATTATACGTAAAGTGTCAAAGAGAGAATTCTAAAAAAAAAAAAAAAGAAAAGCATCAAATAGCATATAAAAGAATCTCCATCAGACAAAGAGCAGATTCCTCAGCAGAAATTATAGAGGTCAGGAGAGAATTAAATAGAATTTTTTAAATTTGCTAGGCCTGGGCTGGGCACAGGGGCTCCAGCCTGTGATCCCAGCACTTTGGGAGGCTGAGGTAAGGTGACTGTCTGAGCCCACGTGTTTGAGAATGGCCTGGGCAACTTGATGAGACCTTATCTCTACAATAAATCAAAAAATTATCCAGGCATTGTAGCATGTGCCTGTAGTTCCAAATACTTGAAAGGCTGTGACAGAATGACTTCCTGTGCTCAGGAGGTCAATGCTGGGTTGACCATGAGCATGTTACTGCACTCCAGCCTGGAGTGAGACTCCAACTGCAGAAAAATGTATACATTTCTAGCCTTGGTGTAGTGGCTTACGCCTGTGATCCCAGCACTTTGAGGGGCTGAAACAAAAGGATTACCTGAGCCTAGGAGTGTAAGATGAGCCTGAGCTACTTGGCAAGACCTCATCTCTATAATAAATAAGATAAATTAGCTAGGTGTGGTGGTGCATGCCTGTGGTTAACGCTACATGGAATACTGAGACCAAAGGATCGCCTGAGCTCAGCAGGTCAAGAATGCAGTAGTTGTGAGTGTGACACTGCACTCAAGTCTGGGTGACAGAGTGAGATTCAAATGAAAAACAACAAAAAACAAACAAAAAATAGCCAAGAATACTATATCCAGCAAACCTATCCTTCAGAACATGAAGTGTTTTCTTGATTGCTTTGTAAAAATCTTTTCCAAAAAACAAAAATTAGGAGAATTATACCAGCTTTACACTACTATACCAACTTTACAATAAATGCTTAAAGGATTTCCACATCTGAAAGCTAAAGGATGATATGTACCCTCATAAAATCATACAAAACAGTAAAACTCACTGGTAGAACAGATAAACAAAAGAGAAAGCAAAGAAGCAAACATTATCACTAAAAAAATCCATCAAATTGCAAATAAAATAAGAAAAAAAACAAAAAATATACAAGAAAAATTTAAAAAACATAACAACCTTGAGTATAAATGATTTACATTCCCCAACTAAAAGATATACACTACCTGAATGGATAAGGAAAAACAAGACCCTTCTATATGCTGCCTACAGAAACTCTATTTACCTGTAAAGACGTGCACTGAAAGTGATGGAATGGAAAAATTATTTCACACAAACGGAATCAAGAAGCATTCAGGGCTACTACACATATATTAATATCAGGTAAAATAGATGTAAGTAAAAAAAAAATAAAGACAAAGGAAGTCACAAATGATAAAAGGATTAATTTAACTGGAGGATATGACAATTATAAATATCTATGTACCCAATACCACAATACCAAGATATCTAAAATAAATATATAAAGCAAACATTACCACAAAAGAGAAAGATAGACCCCATACAATAACAGTTGGTGACCTTAACAGTGCATTTTCAGCATTGGACAGATCATCTAAATAGAAAAACAAAAAGAAATATTGGCCATGAATTGCACTGTAGACTAAATGGGATCCAATAGACACAGAACATTTTACCCCTGAGCTGCAGTATACATGTGCTTCTCATAAGCATGTGAAACATTCTTTAGGTTAGACCATGTTAAATCACAAAATAAGTCTAAAGAAATTTCTAAAAATTTAAATCATATTAAGTATCTTCTCAAATAAAATGAGAAATCAATAATGAGGAATTTTGAAAGCAGTATAAATACATGGAAATGAACAACTAATGGGTGTATGAAGAAATTAAGAAGGAAGTTAACACATTTCTTGAAACAAATAAAAATAGAAACTCTGTGTATCAAAATTCATGAGATACAGCAAAGCAGGGAAATCTAAAGCATTTATTGCTTTAAATTTAATCTGCAGAAACTAGACAAGGAAGAACAAACCCTACTCAATTTTTCTAGGAGAAAAGAAAGAATAAAAATCCAAGTAGAAAATAAACTTGAGAATAAAAATAGCACAAAAGATGACTGAAATGGATGTTGGTTTATTTATAAGATAAACAAAATTGAGAAGAAGACCTGAATGAATAAAATAGGAAACAAAAAAGGAGACATTACAACTGATACAACAGAAGTACAAAGGATTATTGGAGACTATCATGAACAGCTATTTGCCAACAAATTAGAAAACCTGGAGGAAATGCATAAATTACTGGACACATATAATCTACAAAGATTGAACCAGAAGAAATAGAAAACCTGAACAAACCAATAATAAGTAGGAAGACTGAATCAGTAATGAAAGTTTCCCAACAACAACAACAACAAATCCCAGGAATGGACATGCTGAAATGTTGGGGTTTTTTTGCACAGCCTAGGGTGCAGTGGCACACCCAGGGCCACCCCAATGTCGACCTGCTGGGGTCCAGCGATCCTTCTCCCTCAACCTTCCAAGTAGCTGGAACTACAGGCATTGGCCACCATGCCTGGAGAATTTTTGATTTATTGTAGAGACAGGTCTCACCAAGTTGCCTGGGCTGGTCTCAAGCACACAGACTCAAGCAATCCACTCGCCCTGGCCTCCCAAAGCGCTGGAATTACAGGCTGAGCCACGGAGCCCAGTTGATATGCCAATTTTGTAAGAATAATACTACAAATAAAAATCAATAATTGTGACACACCTCATCAAGAGAATAAAGGATAAAATTCATATGATCATCTAAATAGACTAGAAAAAGCATTTGATAAAATTTAAAAACCTTTCATGATAAAAAATCTCAAATTATGCAAAGGATGATTCTGCAACACAAGAAAAGCCATGAAAGACTCAAAACAAATAACATACTAAATGGGAAATAGTTGAAACTTTTCCTCTACAAATTTGACCAAAAACTGAATTTAAAAAATGTGGTACATATACATGATGGAATACTATGCAGCCATAAAAAAGAACAAAATCATGAATTTCACAGCAACCTGGATGGAACTAGAGTCTATAATACTGAGTGACCTCTCACAGAAACAAACATCTGAGTATCACATGTTCTCACTCATATAATGGACCTTAAACATCCAACACAATACTATACAAAAATGACTGACAGTACTGGGAAACTATGGTGGGGGGAGGGACATGGGATTAACAGTAGCAAATATCTGTCTGGGAATGGGGAAACACCCCATATTAACAGGGTGCCTGAATGAAACGCGATTGTATACCTAACCCTTAACTGTACCCCACAACTTCATAATAAATAAATAAATAAATAAAAATTTGACCCAAATAAGGATGCCTACTTTCACCATTCTTATTAAACATAGTCTTAGACATAGCAATTAAGTGAGAGAAAGGGTATCTGAATTGGAGATAGGGAAATCAAATTGTCCCTCTTCGAAGATGACATGATCGTATATATGGAAAAATCCTAAATAATCCCCCAAAAAACTATATATATATTTTTTGAGTTGGAGTCTCACTCTGTCACTTAAGTCAGAGTGCAACTGACACATGCTGCCTCACTGCAGCCTTCAAATGCTGGGTTCAGGCTATCCTGCCTCAGCCCCCCAAGTAACTACAGACATGTACTCCCACACCTGGGAGTGCTTTTTTTGTGATATGCGGTATTCCTATGTTGCCCAGGCTATTCTTGAATAAACCAGGTTAAGGCAACCTAAGTGCTGGGAATTCAGGTGTATGCCACCACTACCATCTCCGATAACTAAAACTATAGCTATGATATGATCCAACAAACTCACTACTAGGTTTTTTTTAAGAAAAATAAATATATTAAAGAGGTATCTGTACCCCAAGAATTATTGTGACATTATTGACAACATCCAGGATATAGAATCAAGCTAAATGCTCATTAACAGAAGAATGGATAAAGAAAATTTGTATACATACACAATAGAATACTATTCAGTCATAGAATGTAATCCTGTTATTCTTGACAACATGGATGAGTCTGGAGGACATTATGTTAAGTGAAATAAGCCAACCACAGGAAAATAAAAACCATATAATTTCATTCATATGTGGGAGCAAAGTTAAACTCATAGAAATAGAGAATAGAATGAGAGTTACCAGAGGGTGGGGAGGGACGGGGGAGAGATTAGTTAAGGAATAAAAAATAGCAGTTAGATGGGAGAAATAAGTTGTCCTGTCCACAGCACTGCAGGATGAATATATCTTATAATTTATTATATGTTTTCAAAAACTAGATAAACTATTTTAATGTTTTCAACACAAAGAAATGATAAATTTTTGAGGTGACGAATATGCAAAGTACCCTGATTTTATTATTATACACTGTATAGGTATTTCAAAACATAACTATCCCATAAATATATACAATATTACATGTCAACTAAAAAGGAAAATAGTCAATTTCCTTCCAAGTTCATCAAGATAAGTTATCTTGTCTCAGATTGGGATCCACTACCAGCAGCAGCAGCATACCCTGGGAACGTGTTAGAAATGCAAAATTTCGTATCTCATTGGGACTTACTGGATCAGAAATTCTTTGGATTAAATGTAGCAATCTGTGACTCAACAAGACTGCCAATGATTCTGAATGGTTGAAGTGCTGTAGGTATCCCCCCCCCTTTCCATCTCTCCCAGAGAAAAGATAATACAAAGTATGACAAAGTAGAGACTGGAGAAAGTCAAGCCCTTTAGCATATAATCAACTCTGGAACCTGCCCTGCCACTGAATTCCTTTAATGTGACATTACACACAATTACATTTTATGTTACTTGCAACTAGGACAAATCTGATTTATTAAATAATTTTTCAGAGACCAATTTACCTTAGACTGGTAGGTTAAAATGTTAGTTGGTTGACATTTTGGCTGTTCCTATAAAAGTTAAGAGTTCAAAACAACCTGACACATCCAATGACGAAATGGTAAGTCAATTACTTAAAAATGCTAAAGGTAGTGTTAATCAATAGGAAGTTGCAGAATAAGATGTCAAAAAACTGGACAAGGAAATATGTCTGTCTTTTAAGCTGATTATTATATTAATAAAGCAAAAACATTTATATTGGCTATTCTCTTAATAAGTTTTCCTTATTACTCATTAGGAATTTCTGTAAATTCTGTAACTGTATTTTACTCTTGGCTATTATTGAGCTTTTAGATGTATTCATATAGTTGTGTGTTCTGGTACTGGTTGGTCTTGTTTGTTTGTTGCTTTTAAATATTGAGACAGAGCCGGGCTCGGTGGCTCAGCCTGTAATCCCGCGCCTTTGGGAGGCTGAGGTGAGTGGATTGACTGAGCCCGCAGGTTCGAGACCTGCCTGGGCAGTGAGACCTCATCTCTACAATAAATAAAAAAATCGGCCGGGCGTGATGGCGTACGCCTGTAATTCCAGCTACTCAGAAGGCTGAGGTGGAAGGATCACTGGAGCCCAGCAGGCGAGGCTGCGGTGGCCGGAGCAGCCACTGCACTCCAGTGTGGGCAACCAAGTGAGACTCCAACTCAAAAAATAAAATAAAATAAAATAAAATAAAATAAAATAAAATAAAATAAATATTGAGACAGAGTCTTGCTATATTACCAGGCTGCTGAAGGGCTGGGATTACAGGTGCAAGGTACAATGCCTAGCTAAGGTGTTTTCTTTAACTACTGATTACTTGGTGATAGATTCTACTATAAAATTGCTAAAATGAAGTTAAGTAAAGAATGACATAGTTTTTTTTGCGGGGGGGTTCCACAACACACTTGACAAAGATACTTATTATTTTGTGGTTTACACATCAACTTTTATTTTTATCTGATTTACAGCAATTAAAAAGCTATTGCAGTTGGATTTTAAAAAACACTGCAGATATTTTTCCTAGTTTAAATGAACAAAGTGCTCATTTTAACCCTAGAAAAGCCTCAAATGTTCTTGGAAAGCTAAAGATATCAACATTGAACATTTGATTAAAACATATGAATTACTTTTAGGAAAATGAGAATTAATTTTCACTGAACTGACTCCTAAACTACAGATTTGTTTAGGGCTTATCAATTGACAGATCTATTCAATGTACATAATTTACTTTATTCTTGTAAGTAGAGCAGATTTAATCAATTACTTTTTGTAGGTGACAAAGCTGAGGCAGGGGAGAAGGAAGTTCTCTGTACAATAATTTCTCACAACTCAGTGTCAAAGTTATTGGTTTGAATATCCATCCTGGCTTGGACATCCCTCTCTCTCTCAATATTTCCACAATGCCCTCTTTGGGAATATACAAGTATAATAAGCTACCCTGTTTATTTAATCATCTTTTGTAGTTTATCAATGTGTTTATTGAATTCTTGCCTCTTTCAACTCAGTGTGGCCTCCTGCAATCTTGATAGTAACAAATTCCTGCATCTAGGGAATCTGTCCAGAGATAATTCAATGACATTCAAGACTATGTATTAGGATGGTAACTCTCTTGGTCAATCCTGTTCACTGTCTGTCTATTCACTAGTTCTTGTTCAACCTTCAGACATCATGACTGGGGAAATAATCATTCTCCAAGCAGAAGGTATTCTAAATCTCTTGAGTTTATCTTGTCAGAATAGAAAAAAATACATCTAAGATATAAGTGTGATCTCAGAAATAGTCACAGACAGGCATTTTAGAGAGATTATTCAGTAGATTTTTGAGATATGTTCATTAACAGGCTGTACTGAAAAATCAACAGACACATATTAAACATATGTCCTAGGAAGTAAAAGCCACTAAGCAGTATGAGGAATACTGATTTCATCTTTCCAGTGAAAGTTTTGTTGTTCTGAGTCTTTATAATAATATTTAAATGTTAACCAGAATAGGGACTAGGGGAAAATTGAGGGTTATTAAAATTTAATGTTTTATAATTATAGCCTCATAATGGCTTTAGATAGTATGATGGATATGACAATTATTGCACCTTTTTTATGTTCCACAATTTAAGTAAAAATTAAAATTCTCAGTTGCCATACCAGTTTAATCAACTATAAAAGAAAATGTAAATGTACAAGAATAGATTTTAGATGATATTCTTAGGGCAAAGACTGCTTAAAGATTTCTTTCATTACTAAGCATTATATACTACTAGGCATAGTCTACGGTAGTTGAAAATGACCAATTCAGAACCTCAGAGGTTATCACTGCTGTCCCTCCATCTGTAATAGGGATTGCCCATATTTTTTATTATAAAGGTATGGGGTACAATTCAGGGTTAGTGATACAAACACTAATTATGCAGTTACCCTTGGTGATGAGGTATACATCTCCTTCCCCTAGCAGTTTTCCTCAACTGTCAATCTCACTCCCCTTCCCTGACAGTTTCCCTTAATTGCCAATTCCTTTCTTATGGTGTTATAATTGCTCAATACAATTATTTGAGTTCCTTAAGGACCTCAAATCATTCTACAAAAACAACAACAACAACAACAACAACAAAAAACCTGCACACGTATGTTTGTTGCAGCTCTATTCACAATAGCAAAACCATGGAACCACCCATGTTGCCCATCAAAGCTAGACAAGAAAAAAAAATGTGGTACATATACTTGATGGAATATTATGCAGCCATAAAGAAGGACAAACATATGGACTTCACAGCAACTTGGATGAATTTAGAGTCTATCATACTCAGTGATCTATCACAGAAACAAAGAACAGAGTACCATATCTTGTCACTAATATATCCATCTTCTAAATGCCATGTATGTTATTCGTGAGAAGGCATGACAGCCCCGTTGAGCTTTGAGTTTGAAAAGACACATCATCAAATGATCTGCTTCAGTGTTTCATCAAGTGTGGTCTCAATCACCTGGGAATTTTTTTAGAAATGCAAATTATTAGGCTTGACCACAGGTTTACTGATTTGCAGCTCTGAAGGTGGAGTCCAGCATTCTGCCTTAACTAGCCCTTTAAGTGACTCCAATGCATGATAAAATTTTAGCACTGATTTGCAAGAATCATAAAACTTTCATCTAAAAATATTTTGATTATACTGATAGTCCTCAATTCTGAAGATAGGGTGAGAGTGCACAGCCACACCTCAGAGATATTGTGGGTTTAGTTCCAGATCACCACAGTAAAGCAAGTATGGCACTAAAGGAAGTCATACAAATTATGGAGTTTCCCTGTGCATACACAAGTTATGTTTATACTATACTGTAATCTATCAAGTATACATTAACATGTCTAAAAGTGTACATAGCTGAGTTAAAAATACATTACTGCTAAAGAATACTAATGGCCAACAGACAGACCCATTACAAAATGGGCAAAAATATGAATAGACAGTTTCCAAAAGAAGGCATAGAAGCACTCACTAGATACATGAAAAATGCTCAACCTCACTAGTCATCAAAGAAATGCAAACTAAAATCATACTGAGATGCCACCTAACTCCAATCAGATTAGCCATCATCAATAACTTAAAAAACAACAGATGCTAGAGAAAATATGGCAAGAAAGGAAACACTTCTACACTGTTGGTCGAAGTGCAAACTAGTGCAGCCTCTGTGGAAAACAGTGTGGCAATTCCTAAAAGTTTTAAAAATTAACCTTCCATATGACCCTGCAACCCCACTACTAGGAATATACCCAGAAGAACTCAAATCACTTTATAAAAACATATGTGCTTGGGGAAGGGGGGCACACCTCATCAACAAGGGTACTTGCATAAGGAATATTTACATGCCTAACCCTGACTTGTACCTCACATCTTTAAAATAAAAAAAAAATGCTAATAGTCATCTGAGCCTTCAATGAGTCATAATATTTTTGCTGGTGGAGGGTCTTGCCTTGACGTTGATGGTGTTGACTGATCAGTGCAGTGGTTGCTGGTGGCTGGGGTGGCTGTGACAATTTCTTACAATTGTGAAATGTTAAAGGTACCAAAAAGACATTTTGTTTGAATTTATCAAAGGATTAAAGAAGAATTGAAAAAGAAAAACAAAAGACAACAGTAAAGTTTGCTGCATTGAATGACTCCATCTTTCAAGAAAGATTTCTCTGTAACATGTGACTTCTTAATCTGATTAAATCTTCTCAAACCCTGCAGCTGCTTTATCAACAAAGTTAGCAGACTATCCTAAATCCTTTGGTACCATTTCGACAGAGTTCATAGCATCTTCACCAGGAGTAAATTCAATCTCAAGAAACTGTTTTTCTTGCTCATTAATAAAAGACACTCCTTTTCTTTTCTTTTCTTTTCTTTCTTCTTTCTTTTCTTTTTTTTAACTTCAAAATTTTTATTTTAAAATTGTGGGGTACAATTCAGGGTTAGTTATACAAATATTCATTGTGCAGGTACCCTTGTTGATGATGTGTGCCCCCCTTCCCCAAGCAAATTTCCACTACTGCCAATTGCACCACCCCACACACAGTTTCCTGTTACTGTCAATTCTTTTCTTATAGTATTACGATAGTTGTTCAGGGTCAGCCTATGAGTGAGAACATGTGATAATCAGTTCTTTGTTTCTGTGAGAGATCACTCAGTACTATGGACTCTAAGTCCATCCAAGTTCATTATTTTGTTCTTCTTTATGACTGCGTAATACTCCATTGTGTATATGTACATTTTTTTATCCAGTTCTCTTTTGATGGGCAGGATGATTGGTTTCATATTCTTACTATTGTGAACAATGCTGCAATAAACATCTGTGTGCATGCATTTTTTTTATAGAGTGATTTGTGTTCTTCTGGGTATATTTCCAGTAGGGGGATTGCAGGGTCATATGGAAGGTCGATTTTTAGAACTTTTAGGAATCACGACACTGTTTTCCACAAGGGCTATACTAGTTTATATTAACACCAACAGTGTAGAAATGTTCCCTTTTTTGCCACATCCTCTCCAGCATCTGTTATTCTTTGAATTACTGATGATGGCTATTCTGATTGGACTTAGGAGGTATATCAGTGTAGTTTTAGTTTTCATTTCTTTGATGGCTAGTGAGCCTTAACACTTATTCATATATCTGTTGGCTTTTCATATGTCTTCTTTTGAGAACTGTGTATTCATATCTTTTTCCCACTTTGTAATGGGGAAGTTTCTTTCTTTCTTTCTTTCCTTCTTTCTTTCTTTCCTTCCTTCCTTCCTTCCTTCCTTCCTTCCTTCCTTCCTTCCTTCCTTCCTTCTTTCTTTCTTTCTTTCTTTCTTTCTTTCTTTCTTTCTTTCTTTCTTTCTTTCTTTTTTTGTCTGAGTCTCACTCTCTCTCCCAGGCTGGAGTAGTGGCACACTTACAGTCGCCTCAGCCTCGACCTGCTGAACTCAGCTAATCTTTCCACCTCAGCATTCCAAGTTGCTGTAACTGCAGATGCATGCCACCACACCTGGCTCATTTTTTGAAATTCATTGTAGAGATGAGGTGTCAACCAATTGGCTCATCCTGAAACCCTGGGCCCAGGCAATGCTCTCAACTTTGCCACCAAAGTTTTAGAAATTCAGGACTGATCCATTTCACCTGACCTCTTTTATATTTATTTTTTGTTTGTTTGTGTTATAGTCTCACTCTGACATCCAGGCTGGGGTCACAACCACTCCCGCCTCAGCATGCTGGGCTTAGGTGATCCCACTGCCTCAGTTGGAACTACAGGCATGTGCCACCATGCCCAGCTAATTTTTCTTGATTTATGGTAGAGACATGGTCTTAAACCCCTGGACTCAGGCAATCCTCTTATCTTCACCTCCCAAAATACTGAGATTACAGGCATGAGCCACTGTGTCCAGCAAAATATATTATCTTTTACAGTTTTACATGAAATTGCAGTGATACAGTCACATCTTCAATATTCACTTCTAATTCTACTGCTAAACTTAATTCTACTCCATCGGCAGCTTTTTGTTCCACTGAAGTCTTGAAGCCCTCAAAATTACTCATGAGGGTTGGAATCAACTTCTCCCAAACACCTGTGAATGTTGATATTTTGTCCTCTTTCCATGAATCACAAATGTTCTTAATGGTATCTAATGGTGGATCCTTTCCAGAAGGTTTTTAATTTACTTTGTCCAGATTCATTAGAGGCACCACTATCTATAGTACCTATCACATTACAGAATATATTTCTTACATAATCAGTCTTGAAACTCAAACTTACTCCTTAATCCATGAGTTGCAGAATGGATGTTGTGTTAGCAAGTATTAACACAACATTAATTTTCTTGTTTATCACCATCAGACCTCTTGAGTGACCATGTGTATTGTCAATAGAAGTAATAATTCGAAAGGAATTTCTTACTCTGAGCAGTACTTCTCAAGAGTGGAGTTAAAATATTTAGTAAGCCATGGTGTAAACAGTTGTGCTGTCGTGCAAGTTTTGCTCCATTTATAAAGCACAGGCAAAGTAGATTTGTCATAATTTTTAAGGGCCTTAGAAATTTGGGGCTAAATGAAAATTGGCTACAGCTTAAAATCAGTAGCTGTATCGGCCCAAAGAGTGAGCCTGTCCTTTTGAGGCAGGCATATTTGGAATAGCACATAACTTAAATGTAGTTAGGCAAGTTTTCTTATATAGATTTAGTGTAGATAACTGAGAAACAGGGTGGTTAAGCATTCTAGTGTCTTCTTATTGATACATGACCTCCACCCAACTGACCAAGAATATCATACATGATCACGATGTGTGTTGGAATGTAGAATTAGCAGTGCATTAAATCACAGAAACAATAAGGAATTACCCAAAACACAGATAATGTTCTAAGTCTTAATCTAGTTAGGGAATGATTTTCATTATTTAGAAGGTTCTTGTGACCTTAAAAGTTGAGAGATTGCAATAAAAACTCATGACTAGATACCTGCAATCCTCCCCTCTTATTTTATGGTTTGCTTAATTATCTCTGTGAAGTTATATAAACTTCTTATCAAAGCCAAGTTTCTGTTCTTTCTCTTGAAGCACCCATGGTATCTATTAAGCATGTATTTTCTTTCAAATAAATTCTGTTTAAAACTATAATTGGACTCACTTTGAAATTCCTTTCTGTGGAGAAGTAAAAAACTCATGGATCAGCTATACCCCATGCCACCCAATATCATCTCCAAGTTTGAAGGCAGGCATTAACTCAGCTTTAGATATAAAAGTCCTAGATGGCATCTGTTTCCAACAGAAGACTGTTTCATCTACATAAAATCTCTTGTTCAATGTATCCACCTTCATCAATGGTCTTACCTTGATCTTTGGATGACTTACTGCAGCTTCTTCATCAGCATTTGCTGTTTCATCTTGCACTTTTATATTATGGAGATGGCTTCATTCCTTAAACTTCATGAATGAATATCTGATGGCTTCAGAATTTTCTTCTGCAACTTCCTCACTTCTCTCAGAGGAGTGAAGAGAGGACCTAGCTCTGAATTAAACTTTGGTCTAAGGGAACATTATGAGTGGTTTGAACTTCTATTCAGATCACTAAGACTTTTTCCATACCAGCAGGAAGTCTATTTAACTATCTCATCATTTATGTGTTATTTAGAGTACTAGTTTTAATTTCTTTCAATAACTTTTCCTTTGCAGCACAATTGGGCTAACTTTTTATTATATTATTCAAGCTGTCTCAGTTTTTGGCATGCTTTCCTTACCAAAGTTAGTCATGTTTACCTTTTGATTTAAAGTGAGAGATGGGCAAATCTTCCTTTTGCTTGAACCCATAGAGGTCATGCTGAGCTTATTTATTGCCTAATTTTAAATTGTTGTGTCTCAGGGAATAAGAAAGCCCAAGGAGAAGGAAAGAGATGGGGTATGGTGAATCAGTGGTGCACTAAGAACATGTATATGAATCCATAAAGTTTTCCATCTTATATGGGCTTGGTATGTGGCACTGCAGACAACTGTCATAGTAACATCAAAAATCACTAAATCCAAGATCACTGTAACAGATATGATAAAACATGAATCAACCCAAAAAACAAAAGAATGACAACAAACAAGCAGCAACAAAACAAACTATAAAAACATCATGACAGGGATAAACTCTCACATTTCAATAATTAGCTTGAATATGAATGGACTAAATGCACCACTGGAAAGACACAGAATGGTTAAATGGATAAAATATCATGAGGTAACATTATATTGTCTCCAAGAGACTCATCTCACCATAAAGCACACTCATAGATTCAAAATTAAATGATGGGAAACAAAATTTCAGGTAAATGGAACACAAAATAAAGTAGAAGTTTCAGTCTTAATATCACACAAAAATACCCTTTATGCATAAAAATTTAAATATATTTAAAAGGTCACTACATAATGATAAAACGTTCAATCCATCAGGAAGAAATATTCATCCTAACATATATGCACCCAACATAGTTGCACAATTTTCATTAAGTGGGTTCTAGGTAAACTTAAAAAAGATCTTGACTCTAGCACTATCTTAGTTGGGGACTTAAATACCACATTCACAAACCTAGACAAATCATCAAGACAAAAAAATCAACAAGGAGATCCAGAATCTCAATGTGACACTTGACCAAATGGACTTAATTGATACATACAGAACACTCCAACCAATAACCATTGAATATACATTCTACTCATTACCACATGGAACATACTCTAAGATCAACCATATCCTCAATAATAAATCAAGCATAAACATATTTCACAAGACGGAAATCCTGCCATGCACCCTCTCAGGCCACCATGGAATAAAAATAAATATCAACACCAATAAAATTTCCCCAAAATGCACAAAGACATGGACACTAAGTAGCATGAGGCTAGGCAACCCTGGGTCAACATGGGAATCAAAACAGAGATTAAAAGATATCTGGAAGCAAGTGAAAATAAAGAAACATGTTACTGAAACCTCTGAGATAACATGAAAGTGGTACTAGAGGGGAATTCATATCTCTGTGAACACACATGAAGAAAATGGAAAGATCACAAGTTAACAGCCTAACAAATCACCTAAGGGAGCTGGAAAAGCAAGACCACCAAAACCCTAACTTCAGCAGAATGTAGACCACTAAAATAAAAACCCAAATTCAGGACATAGAAGACAAAAAGATAATACAAAAAAAACAAAAACCAAATAAAACCGAATTATAAAGCTGATTTTTTGAAAGGATAAACAGATCTGATGGTCCCCTATCTAGACTGATTAAGAAAAATCCCAAATAAACACAATCAGAAATGCAAAATATCATCACAACTGACCCTGAAAGAGTACAAAAGATTATCACAGACTACTATGTACACTTGTAGGGAGACAAAAAATGAAAACCTAAAGGAAATGGAGGACTGACTTTCTGAATCACACAACCTCCCCAGGTTTAAACAAGAAGAAATTGAGACCCTAAATATACCAATAAAAATCCAGGAAATTGATTATGTCATAAGAAGAGTACCTACAAAGAAAAGTCCTGGACCAGATGGCTTTCCAGCAGAATTCTACAAAACGTACAAGGAGGAATAGATATCAATCCTATTGAGAGTATTCCAGACAATCAAAAAAATGAAACTCTCCCCAAATCATTTTACAAAGCTAACATCACATTGATACCTAAATCAGGTAAAATCTAACAAAGAAAGAGGACTACAGGCCAATATCCTTGATGATCATTGATGCTAAAATTCTTAACAAGATACTACCACATAAGATTCAACAACCTGTCTCAAAAATCATCAACCATGACCAAGTAGGTTTCATCCCTGGGTTGCAGAACTGGTTCAATATTCATAAGACCATAAATGTAATTAAATATAACAAATGTAAAGACAAAAAACCCATGATTATATCATTAGACAGGGAAAAAGCATTTGACAAAATCCAGCACCCCTTCTTGATTAAAAAAACCCTCCAACATCTAGGCATAGATGAAGCATATCTAAAAATAGTAAGAGTCATCTATAAGAAATCATTTTAAGAAAGAGCTACATAATGCTTCAGAGTCACTTAAAATTTTTAAGTACATTATACACAAACATTAGGAACTGAGAAAGGGGTAATGACACTAATGAAAAGCCTTTACACTATTCAATCAGTTGAAACAAACATGCACTCATTATACAAGGCTAAAATATTTCAGTGAGCGGTTTTATTTATTTTGAGACGTACTTGTAAGCCATGGTCTAAGTAAGAAGTAAACATGAGTATTCTGGTAATGAAACAGGCTAGAGTTATAAGCCCTGTTTCCATGTAAGTGCAGCTATGCATAGATGTAACAAAGAAAGAGGATTCTAGATTTTCTGCTAAGACAAGGATAAGCACAAAAATGATGGACATTTCAATGCATTATTAATGAGAAGATTCAGCAAAAATGAGTCAACATGTGTTTCTCTGTTGAGCCCAAAAATATTTTTAATGCAGTTAACAGAAAAATGATCTTTTTCTAGAGTATTAGACAAGTTACAACTATACTATCATCATATATAATGGATGAATTTACTGAATTACGCCTTAATGAATTGTTAAAGTCTTTCCCTGGTGCTATTATAGTTTTTCTACTGTGTGGTCTTTATCAGTAATGGAATGCTCTCTATGCTTGCTAGGACAATAAGAGCTATGTTTATTGTTAATTAAATGAATACAGGAGGATTGATAGGGATATGCTGCAAATAATCCCTTTGCAAATAATTCTTTTTCTAATATAAATGGGTCAGAGAAGATGGAGACCTCTGAATTTTAGCAGTACCAGAACATCTCCATCTTTATTATATTATTTACAAAATACACTTGGAGGACATCCTCTACTCCATTCAGCGAGGATGGGAGCTGCAGCTGCTCAGAACAGGACCTCATAGAACATCATTTTGAAGCACCCATGGCATTGAAACTTGTGGATTGTATGATTTCATTTTTTGTTATATCCTACTTCCAGAGTTGGATTTTTAACAAAGCTTATGCCTCAGGGCCCCTTACTTACAGAAGCCCTTTTTGAAACGTGATATTATGTTTTGGTAAAATTTGTAAAAAATACTTTAACTGCAAATGATTTTGGAGCACTCCTTTTGCTGACTTCTCCTCCTGTACAACCCTCCTCCCACCAGGTAGAATTGAAACAGTTCTGGCTCAAAGGAATTATATTTAGATTTTGCTTGCATTTAGTGGGGTATATAAATGTGGTTTGTAGTTTTATCTGTGTATGTTAAGTCATTGCTAACTCTCCAAGATTATCCCTACTCCCTGTTCTAAATCACTGGGCTGAAATCTTGATACATATGTGTCCCATGGTGCTCAACAGCTGATGTATTTGGGTAGTATAGGAAAATGGAGCCAGAAGTTAGTCTAGAGAACATTTCTGGACTCTGATACAAAGCAAATGTAAATAAACTATATTAGACGAGTGCCGGAATTATCTTTCTATTAACTCTTAGAGAATATGAAATACATCTTTGAGATGTGAAAATGTGATTGAAGATCTTGCAGCCCCTAAAATGTAGAAACAAAACATTTTCGGGTGCACTGGATAATTTTTAATTGGTAAAAACACTTTTTTCCTAGATTTTGTGACTTTTTTGGTATTGGGCATTCAAATATTTCGTCAGTGATTTATTTATTTAAATAAATATTCACTTTGTATCTAATTTAATATTTACAATTTTGTGATGTTAATTTTCTATATTTTAAGGGATGCCCAGATAGCAGCTAAAATCATTATTCTGCACGTGTCTATGAGTGTATTCCCAGAAGAGTTTACCATTTCAATCAGCCGACTGAGTGAGGAAGATTCACCTTCACTCATCACTCAATTTACTGAGGACCCAAACAGAACAAAAAGGCAGAGGAAGGGCACACTTGCTTTCTTTGAACTGAGACATCCACTTTCTCCTGCCCTAAGACATCAATGCTCTGGTTTCTAGACCTTCAGACTCCATTGCATATTACACCATTGGTTTTTCTGAGTGTCTGGATTGCAGATGGTGGGACTTCTCTGTCTCCATGATCAATCTCTCTCTTCTCTTCCCTTCCCTTCCTTTCTCTTCTGTTCTCCTCAATCTCTCTCTCTCTCTCTCTCTCTCTCTCTCTCTCTCTCTGTGTGTGTGTATCTATATATACACATACATATATTACATATTACATATATGTATGTTTCTGTTTCCTTAGAGTGCCATGACTAATCCAGATTTTATATTATGTTTCTTAAAGTTCCTCAAATTAATTAAATTTTATATCTTTCACAAACCTGAATCTCCACCTATATTCTGTGTTCCAAAAATGATTTAAGGTACCTTCCCAAAATAATGGCTATGATGGTTTCATTCTTAATCCCTTCATCAATAAATGAAAGAAAATATAATCTCAAGGAAAAAAAAGAAAAGAAGGTTAAAAGGGGAGAAAGTGACCCTTCCTATGGCAGGTGTCTCAGCATGAGGGAATCAATCATACTTTGGAGTCCAACAGACAAGCCTGGGGCTAACATATTGTTGTCATCATTAATGAGCTATTCATCAACTTATTTTACATCTTGAAACCTCAGTTCTCTAATCTGTAAAAGGGAGAATACCACGAACTTTGCAAGGTTATTATAAGAGTTAAATGACAATATATGTAAAATCCTTTGTCAGATGCCTGGCACAGAGAAGGCATTTCATAACTATTTAAATTCTTTATTCTTCAATGCATAATCTAAGTTGGATTTCCTGAAATAGGCATACTAATATGCTGCCTTTAGACTGAGCAGGACAACAGTAATTCTGACACTTGTCCACTCTGGTCATAACAAATTCTGAGCAGTGTAGCCCATGTGGGAAGTTATTTTCCTGCCAAGAAATGGAACTGCCTGTAAGATATAAAACTATGTCAGCTTGCATCCTGAAAAAAGGCTAGCAAACAAATGGTTGTAGATGAGCTGTTGGGGAAATGAGTAGAGAAGTAAGTGCAGGAATCTGACTAAAAAGTGGCACTGTCATTTGCCAAAAAGGGCTTTCCTCCCACTGGTCAGGCGGCACTTTAATTAGCTCATGTCTTTGGAGAATACTATTAGTCACATATGGGCCATAGCAGAAAACAGAGGACCAGTACTCAGGGTGGGCCTAGGAGGAAATTATAAGCCAGCAGGCGGTCAGTGGTGACTAAAGAATCCCTAAGGATGGTTTTATTTTAAAAGCTTCATTCTGCTCAGACTCCTGAAAACCTGCAAACACATCTCCTGGGGAAATTCCTTAGGCCCTTCCATGCTGTCATCATGGTAGTCCCCAGGTAGGCATTCAGCAAAACACACAGCCACTGCAGCTGGTTGGTCAAAAGCTGATGGGTGGGACAAGGGTCACACAGCTCCTAGTAGCACACATTAACCTCGCTTTCCTTGACTGAAATGTTATCATCATTGCTGTTGGTTTTCTCCCCTTTCCAATTCAGACAGAGCTGAAAAATGGGTAGGATGGAGGAGTAATCAGGGTTTGACACCACAACAAACTGGAGATTGCCTGTGTCTTTTTCAATGAGTGCCAAGTAGTAGAGATTAGTATTCCCAGCCAGTCCTGCATCCACAATGTCTTTGGTGAAATGCAGCGCCATGTAATCCTCATGGGCAATTGTCACCAGGTGACAGGCAACCATCGCAGGGAAGAGATACTAACAATCACTGGTAGCTGGCACAAAACCACTTTCCAATGAAGCAAATTGTTTGTGGAAAGCTAGGACTGTACACTGGTCTTCAATAGTTTCTTGGTGGTCTCCATGTGACTGGCACTCAGCAAGTGGACTGCTCTGTGTGCTAGGGCTGCTCTTTGGAAAAATGGAGGCCATCCAGCTTCTGTGCCCACAAATAGAAGTGACCTAGGTCAAGCACATAGTCTCTCAAAGTCAGGATGCCAACATTATCAAACTGATACTGATTGATTGGATTTGGATTTTTTTTTTTTTCCATGATCCCCAGGATACAAACAGTTCAGAACTGAGACAGGAGACAGCAAGTCACCTGCAATGATGGGAGTGATCATCTCCATGGCAATTGTCACTTTGGCTTCTACTGTCTTGATGTTGAGGTTCATGAGGCAGTAGAAAGTCAGGTGAAACACACTGCCATCTTTGCATTTCAGACCGAACATGACGGGCAGTGGGTGCCTCTTCAGCATCTCCTTGCACTTATCATCCAACTGAACCCCCAGCATGGGCCACTGGCATTTTGTGGTCTGCTTCTCCTCAGCAACTGAGTCACTGTCGTCATCTTGCGAGTCTTCAGGAGGCTTGAAAAGAGCCTTAACTTCAACCACATTGCCTTCAATCATCACAGATCATGTCTTATCACAGAACGGCCTATATGCAGTGGACAAAGAAGATGTAGAGAGGAGGTGGCAGTTGACTGTCTGTCTCATGTTGCTGGTATGAACCTGGTCAAATGGCATGAACAGGTACTCTTGCACTGGGAAGGAAGCCTGCATGATGCTGTTGAGGTGGGGCTGAAGGCAGCACAGGTACCCCTTCTTTACCTCAATTTCCTTGAGGATCTTCCCTTTGTTGGACAGGCACTTTCAGTATTTCTTTGCCAGCCTTTTCCACTGCTCCAGCCCCCAGTACAGACATGCCAGAATTTGTTGCTGAGGGTCTCCCATAGTGACTTCAGCTTTGTTGATCTCTGACGGAGCCTTCTTATAAAACTTCTCCAAACTGACCAGATAGATTTCTTCATACTTTGACTTAACCTCCAGACATTTAGTGATCTCCTTCTTCAAGGATATCACCTCATACAACAGATTCTGAAGCTACAGATGACAGGCATTTACTTTCTGCTTACCCTTATGGGTTTGATCTCTCCCTTTCTTCAACCTGATGTGGGCTAATTGGTTAAGCTTCTTTAGAGTCATGAAATGCACATAGCTCTGGATCCCCGGTTCTTCTATTTCAATTGCCACATCTTTGCTGCCCCTGCTCTTCAGGTTCTGAATCTTGGCCATCAGCCTCTGTAGTTCTTGGCACATGTAGCTATAAAGCTCATAGTCTCTGCCAGGGTCATACAGATTCACCTCGGCCTCCTTGCTGTAGTATTTACCTTCCAACTCAGTATCAGATTGATTCCATTTCCCTTCAGTTGGGGCTCCTCCACATCAGATCACTTTGGGCTTCTGTTTTTTGCTTGATTCTGATGACATAACTATTCCTCAGAGTTTGCTGTTAGCATTAACAAAAGAGTTACTTCAACTGGGGGAGATGATGAAAATGACCTGATGTGGGGCTTTTGATGGTGCATAGGTGATAGTAAATAATGCTGGATATCCTCCTAACAGCACTGCACTGCAAACCAGTCCTGGTGTACAAACTACTTCCTACAGTGGGATTGCTGCCACTAAAAGGGCTTTACATTTGAGTTGATGTGTTTATTTCAGAGACAAAGCAACAGTTTTGGTATTTGACCATTTACTGACTTCTATGTTTCATAAGCATCTAAGCACAATAGGTTTAGATTTTTTTTTTTTAAAATGACAGTTAGAAGTAGTTTAGATGTCAACTGAAACTGGAAACATTTCCACAGAAATTTGGAACAAGACAAGTCTTCCCACTCTCACTCCTCTTGTTCAACATAGGGTTGGAAGTCCTACCTCAGGCAATTAGACAAGAGAAGGAAATCCAGGTAATCCAAATAGGAAAACAGGAAATCAATTTATCCCTCTTTGCTGATGATATGATTCTGTATCTTGAAACTCTAAGAGAATCTGTCAAAAACCTGCTTGCACTGATAAAGGAATTTGGATAGTCTCAGGGTATAAAATATATGCAAAAGACAGTTGTATTCTTATACACAGACAACAAACAGAGACCCAAGTGAAAAGCACAATTCCATTCACAATATCCACAGAAAAAAATGAAATATTTTGGCATCTTCCTAATCAGAGAAGTAAAAAACCTTTACAATGAAACTAAAAAACATTGTTCAAATAAATCCAAGAAGATACAAACAAATTAAAAAAATCCATCCTTATGCACAGTAAGAATCAACATTGTTAGGAAGTCCATCCTACCAAAGGCAATCTATAGATTCAATGCAATACCTATTAAGTTACCAATATCATTCTCCTCAGACATGGAAATAAAAATACAGGAATTCATATGGAAACATAAATGACCACAAATAATCAAAACAATTCTTAGCAAAAGAAACAAAGTAGGAGTTATTACACTTCAGACTTCAAACTTCAGTATAAGTCTACAGTAATCAAAACAGCCTGGTATTAGTATAATACCAGGCATATAGACCAATGAAACAGAATGGAGATTCCAGAAGAAAGCCTCAGTTTCTCAACCAAATCATCCTTGGCCAAGTGTCCAACAACAACCACTGGGGAGAGGAGAACCTGTTCATTAAATGGTGCTGGGAAAACTGGCCGACCACATACAGAAGATTGAACCAGGACCCCTATCTATCACCCTACATGAAAATTAACTCTAAATGGCTCAAATACATAAATATAAAACCTCAAAACTATAAGAATCTTAGAAAACTCAGGAGACACCCTTATGGAAATTGGAGCTGGCAATCAAATCCTATTCAGAACCCTAAATGCCCATATCTTAAGAAATAAGATAGACAAGTAGAACCTCGTCAAACTATCGAGCTTCTGCAAAACAAAAGAAACCAGTGAGACAACCTGCACAATGAGAAAAAAAAATTTTGCTAATTGTATATCTGGCAAAGTCCTAACACCTAGAATCTACAAGGAACTCAAATGTGCTGAAAGGAAAAAAAAAACCAAACAGCCCCATTGAAAAGTGGGCAAAAAACATAGGCACTTCCCAAAAGAAGATATATGGATTTTGTTGAGAATTTTAGCAGCCAACAAACACATGAAGAAATGCTCAACCTCACTAATCATCAGAGAGATGCAAATCAAAACCACACTGAGATACCACCTAACCCCAGTCAGAATGGCAATTATCAACAACTCAAAAAATAACAGCTGCTGGAGAGGCTGTGGAGAAAAGGGAACACTTCTACACTGTTGGTGGGAGTGTAAGCTAGTGCAACCTCTGTGGAAAGCAGTGTGGCGATTCCTGAAAGCTCTAAAAATTGACCTTCCATATGACCCTGCAATCCCCCTACTGGGAATATACCCTGAGAACACAAATCACTCTATAAAAAAGATACCGCACACGTATGTTTATCGCAGCGTTGTTCCCAATAGAAGAACCTGGAAACAACCATGCTGCCCAACAAAAGAGGACTGGATTAAAAAATGTGGTACATATACACGATGGAATACTACGCAGTCATGAAAAAGAACAAAATCATGAATTTCGCAGCAACCTGGATGGAACTAGAGTCTATAATACTGAGTGACCTCTCACAGAAACAAAGATCAGAATATCACATGTTCTCACTCATATAATGGACCTTGAACATCCAATGTAATACTATAAGAAAATGACTGACGGTACTGGGAAATTATGGGGGGGGGGGAGGGGATGGGATTAACAGTAGCTAATATCTATCTGGGACTAGGAAAACACCTCTTATCAACAGGGTTCCTGAATGAAATGTAATTGTACACCTAACCCTTAACTGTACCCCACAAAACGATAATAAAAAAATACTGATTATTAAAAAAAAAAAAAGAAGAAGATATATGGGCAGCCAACAGGCACACAAAAAGTGCTCAGCCTCACTCATCATCAGAGAAATGCAAATCAAAACCACACTAAGAGAGCACCTAACCCCAGTAAGAATGACCATCATTAATAAAACACACAACAACAGATACTGTGAGGATGCAGAGAAAAAGGAACCCTTCTACACTGCTGGTGTAAACTAGTGCAAAATCTTTGGAAGACAATGTGGGAATTACTGAAAGAATTAGAAATTGACCTTCCATATGATCCCACAATTCCCCTATTAGAAATATACCTGAAGGAACTCAAATCATTCTACAAAAATGATACCTTCACACATATGTTTGTTGTAGCTCTATTCACAATAATAAAAACATGGAACCAACAATGTTGCCCATCAAAACTGGACTGGTTAAAAAAATGTTGTATATATATATATATACAATGAAATATTATGTGGCCATAAAGAAGGACAGACATATGGATTTTGCATAAATCTGGATGAATTTGGAGTCGATCATGCTCAGTGATCTATCATGGAAGCAAAGAACAAAGTACTCATAAGCAGACCTTGAAAAATTGTAATACGATATAAGAAAGCAATTTGCAGTAGTGGGAAACTGTCAGGGGAGGGCAGGTGGGATTGGCAGTTGAGGGAAACTGCTAGGGGAGGGAGGGGCATTGCTCATCAACAAGGGTACCTGCATATTCAACACTTGTATACCTAACCCTGAATTTAGCCCACACCTTGATAATAAAAAAAATATATTTTAAAGATGTGGGGTACAATTCAGGGTTAGGTAAACTGGATTCTAATTTGTAATTAAAATGTAGCTTCAGTACATGACCTCCGGTCTCAAAGACCACTCTCCTTCTTTTAAGAAGATTCACTATTCAATAGGCAAAACCTATCAGGTCAGCTTGATGATGGTGCTTATTCTGAGGAAAATCTTTCTGCTCAGTAAAGCAAGGCCTGACAGGTACAAATGGTCCAGCATTCCTGTTGGCTGCATTCCCCAGTCTGTTTTCTGATTCCCACCTGTTTTCCCCGATACTAGTAAGCAAAGCTCTGAGGGGCAAGGCTCAAAAGAGCACGTTCCTCTCTGCCTCAATCTCCTCACAAAGGTGCTCATATGTTGTGAACAAGTTGGCCCTAAGGCACCACCTTTCCTCCAGACTCAGTTACACAGTCATTTTCTCTTTGTGTCACACCCTTTCTGACATCTCTGCTCATGGACTCACAATGCACATCAGAAAGAGCACTGAAGTGAGAGTTCAGTGAGCCAGACGCTAATCCTGGCACAGACATAAACAGTCCTGGGAAGCCTTGGCCAGTCTCCCGACCTCTGACATTAGTTCAACACCCAAAAATGAATTCCTCAACCCATCTTCCCCTAGGAGGAAAATGACTCAATTTTTTCCATCTCTTGTCCTCTTTTGCATAATAGCATATCAGCTCCCTGAAAGCCTCAGCCTATGGCTCCTCTAATAATTATGAAGTCTCCTGCATTCTTTTAATTACATAAACATATCACCCATGTGCCAGGTGTATGGGGGGACCTCTCAAAAAATGGAGTTTATTTATAATGTGTTGTGTAATTACTCTGACATGTTTCAGTAATCTTCAGAGTACTTTTCTTTTAATCCAATACACCTATTGAGATGCTTTCTCCACTGCTCAAAACATTTTTTAACTAATAAATTTTGATGCTTTTTAGTGCTTCTGCTGTTTTGTGTTTCATCTTTTTCCACATCAGCAAAATGTTTCACTTTAAGGACTTTTTTCTTCTTAGGAAACAAAAAGTTGTTTGGGTGAGATCAGGTGAATAAGGAGGGTAGGGCATGCAGGTCGTGCCATTTTTTAAATCAAAAACTGCAGGACATTCAGCATGGGGTGGACAGGTGAATTGTCTTGGTGGAAGAACCAGTAACCTGTTTGGCACATCTTGAGATCTTTCTTCTGAAAATCGTGATGCGACCACCTCAAAACTTTCAAATAAAAATTATGATTAGCCAAGTGTGGTGGCTATCACCTATAATCCCAGCACTTTGGGAGGCCAAGGTGAAAGGATTGCCTGAGCCCAGGAGTCTGAGACCAGCCTAAGCAACGTGATGAGACTTCATCTCTACAATAAACCGAACAAATAGCTGAGTGTGATCGCACACACCTGTGGTTCCACCTATTCTTGAGGCTGAGGCAGAAGGATTGCTTGAGCCCAGGAGGTCAAGGTTGCCATGAACAGTGATTATGCCATTGCACTCCAGTCTGGGTGATAGAGTGAGACCCTAGCGCTAAAAAGCAAACAAAACTTTGGTTGACTATTTGATCTGACACAAATTTTGTATGTAATACAAGGATCCCACTCACCAAAAGATCTCTGTTTTATTTATTTATTTATTTTTTTAATCCCCCTTGTATGCTTGGCACTGGGTCTAAAATAACAACAACAACAACAAAAATGTAGCTTGTTCCTTGCATTGGGATAAAACAGAATATTCATTTAAATGAAAAAAAGTTCTGACTGCTTCAAGAAACATGAACTGTAGGGACACAATTTTGCAATTGCTCAGTTGGGAGAGGATGGTGTTGTGGCATTGGTGGAGTAAAGACAAATAGTTAATGACTTTTTAAAGATACAGTTGCCCTTCTTGCTGATGGATTGGGAAAGGGAAGTGAGAGGAGAAAAGATGATCCAGAGCGATGCCCAGATATCTGGTCTGAGTTTATATGTTGGTGGATGGAGAAACCTGGGGAGGGAAAGGCTGGGGATGGGGGCTGTGAATCCTTTCCAGACACATCCAGTCTGCAGTATCTGCACAACATTCGCAACTGGACATACCAAGCTGCAGTGCTGGAGGTCAACTTGGGAGGTCACATTTGCAGTAGAGATAACAGATGAGCTCCCCAGAGAGAGAGCACAGACTGTCCCTATGAGCTCACAATCTTCTTGTTGTGTTTGGTGCTGGCACCCATGAGTTGTGAGCACATCAAGGGTGATGACCCCTAAGAGTCATGTTCCCTGGGACCTCTTAGGGTGCTTAGCTTTTGGCAGGCCTCAAAGGCTAACACCAGGCTCCAGCTTACCCAGAAGGCAGCAGGTCTCCCTTCCCTACTCAGTGTCCCACCTGGTCACCTGAGCCCAAGGGCAGGCCACCAGAGCTTGAGTCAGATCTTGTCTGAATGACAAGTACAGAGACACTTTGGGTTGTGGTTTGCTGCTGCCACTAGATTGTCTGGAGGTTACACATGGAAAAATGGACAGAGTTTAAAGCCCTGAGATAGGAGTTCATGTCCTCTTCCTGTGCGTTCTAGCCATGTGACCTTGGGAAGTCTCCAAAGGCTTGAGTCTCCATCCCACACTCTTCAAAGACCTGAGGTAGGAGTGCATATTTTCCTCCTGTGCTTTCTAGTCATAAGGTTTTTCTCCGATAATGACACCTTGCATAAGGAGGACATAGAGGAAGACAATCTAAGTAGAAGAGAGATGAATACACCTTGATAGAGTAAGAGAGAGATGGTGACACCAGACTAAGTAGGATAGGGATAGTGACACCTTGAATAGGAAAGGGATGGTAACACTCAAAGTCCAAGAGTAGTGGTGACACCCTAAATTGGAAAGGGATGCTGACACACTATGTAGGAGAGGAATGGTGACACCTTGGAAGTAGTAAAGGAATGATGACATGTTAAATAAGAGTGGGTCAGTGATACCCAAAGTTAGAAGAGGGATGGTGACATTGTAAGTAGTAGAAGAATGGTGACACTCTAAGCAGGAGAGGAATGATGACATCCTAAGTAGGAGAATGATGGTAACACCTTGTTAGTAGGAGAGGGATGCTGACACCTGTAAGAAACAAAATAGTGATTCATTTCCAAAATGGCAACTTGTTATTTCACTTCCTGTGTTGTCTTTCTTTCCTAGACTTTTTCTTTGGCACACTTCCTTTGACAAGCATTGAAACCGAATCAGAATCTAGAAATTTGTATTTTACTTTATTTGTGTAGAAACTGCTTGTGTTTCACCTTATTTGTGCAAAATTATTGCTTAGATGACATCGGGGAAAGAGATGTAAGCTCTGAAGTACCCAGTCAATGAGAAATGAAGGGAGGAACTTGTGCTTTAGGGAATAAATACACTGGCTATGACTGTCTCAGTGCACCTGCTCATCAAGAGGCAACCATTCTTGCAAGAATGAGATAAAAAGAATTGCTTCACTCTCTTGATCTCTGAGATTCTATGATGTGCTTTGACAATGAAACTGAGGAGAGTCAATTAAACTTCCCACAAACCCTAAGTAGGAAAGGGATGTTGTTACCCTAAATAGAAGGATGGTGACACCCTAAGTAGGAGAGGTATAGTGATACCCTGTCTAAGTAGCAGAGTAGCGGGACCCACTCAGTTCCCTTGGTAATCAGAGTTTGTCTGAATTTGCAGTTTTTGTACAATTATTAAACCAAGCACAACAAAAGCAATTTCCACTGAAACAGTATCAATGACTATTTTTTTTTCTAATTCTGGGTTGAGTCCTTGGAATTCTGACATGTTAGGATATTTGGTCTGCTGACTGTAGTTTTCATTTTCTGAAAATATCTTGTGAAGTGTGTCATCACATGTCACAAAGGAAAACAGACGCAGGACATGGGTGATGACTCCTGCACCACCCTACAGTTCTAGCCACAAGCACAATATACAATGCATGACTATTTTGGTCTTCAGCATGGCCATACATGTGTCCTGCTGCCACATTTCATCCTCAGTGAGCCACAGGACTCAGATGGATCAGATATTGCTATCTCTTCTACCCGCTTGGTATAATTCATGGAAGTGGTTTTTAAAAATGCTTTTTCAGTTGTGTGTGATGGCTCAAGCCTGTAATACAAGCATTTTTTGAGCAACCTGGTAGGACCTTGTCTCTACAGTAAATCAAAAAATTAGCTGGGCATGGTAGCATACCTGTAGTTCCAGCTATTTGGAAGGCTGAGACAGAAGGATCACTGCTGGGGAGATTGTGAGCATGCCACAGCCTGGATGATGGAGTGAGACTCCAATGCAAAAAAACAAAGAAATGTTTTAGCATAGATTTAAGGATTCAGTGATATAAATCTCAAGCAGCAACATGAGTATGTGGTTTTTAAACAAGAGGTGATGAGACATTTCAACAATTTATTTAAATTCTGTGTTCCCACATGCTTGTGACTCCCACTAGAAATTATTGCCTCTGATCAGCTAAAAGGATCTAAGACTGCAGTGTTGTGTTCTATCCTCTACAAACACAAGTGACCAGTTAATTCTGAGTTTAGTTTGTTTAGTTTGTTAATGTTCTAAATCTACTTTATTTATAATCTACAAAATGTTTCAAAGATAAACATAACCATGAACACATACAAAAAGACAAATGTTCTTCTAGGGCCTGATACTCTCTTGTTGAGTTATTAATAGTTTCCAAAATTATATTTGTGGCACTGGAAAATTATTAAGGGATTCAAAATTTAACTCTGATAGAACCGCTTGGCCTAGCTGGTCAGGAGAGAGAAAAACATGGGATTTCATCACAGAACTTCAGCTTACTCTCAGGATCCAAATATTCCCGGTTTAAATAAATCTTTCTGAGCCTGCCTGCTCTTGAGCTTGCCAAGTCTGAGCTGCCTTGAACTGGATCTGACCTGTGACTATAAACTTGTAAACCAGCAGGAACCAAATCACAAGCAACATAAAAGCGATACCAGAGACATACACCCACTAATTTTAATGAGAATATAAGCAAGATGATACCTGTTTCTTGACTGTTTGGTTTCTCAGCTTCGATAAGTATTTCCTAATTGCATGGAGAGGATAGTTTGTAAATAAGTCAGTCTAGACAGAGGTAACAGATTATCCATAGTGAGGAAAGTGGGGACACTTCCTCACTGGCAGCCATTTCCTCTTTGGAAATAAGTATCTCATTGGAAATTCACATACTACAACTCCTGGGATGCCTGAATACTTGCCTGGATCCTGACCATGCCCCCACCCCCACAATGCAGGTGTGCCCCTTGCTCCTTCCTCTTTTGAGTAGAGTTCAGGCAAGCCTGAACACTGTCAAGAAGTGTCCAGAAACACAGTGCCCAGCAACATCAGGAGCAGGCAGGCTCTGGGGACTAGTCTCTGGGACACAGCACCTGCTGGCAGTGAAGCCCCTTTCCTATTTCTAGTAATGGTGCTCTGTTGCAAGCTATGTTAATGTTAGCTAGCTCGTGAATTTCCATTCTAGTCTTAATTCTTCTGACAGCATTTCTAGTCCTTAAAGAGGACAAGGATGTGGCTTTTCCCATTTTCTTCTAGATTTCTTATCACCCTTGTCACACAGACACCCCTCAGTAGCATCATGGCTCGAAAGTGTCAATTCATTTCATCTTGAGAGCACTGTTGTTAGAGACATTAAAAAATGAACAGATCACCCCTTCTTCATTGTCATCAGGAAATCTGTCAGCAGCACTGGGGTGATGAATTCTGCAGCATGTCCAGTGCTCAGACCCTTCACAGCTGTTGAACAGCAGCTGCAAGCAGGTGCTGTTCTCAGAAGTCTCCTCTCCTGGCTGCCTATGGCATATTCACAGGCTGAATTCAGAAATGTTGAAATCACCAGGCTTTGCCCCAGGTGCCAGGAGATAAGATGTTGTGCATTTACTTTCAGCTATTACAAAAAGAATTCATGACAGAAGGAACGGAGGGAGAAAGAAAGGAAGACAAGAAAGAAGAAAAGGCTGACCTTCCCAGGCTTTTTCCTGTGTGCAAGGGAGAGAAGATACAGTTTGTTTAATTTTTATCTATATAAAAAGGACTCATGCCAGAAAGAGAGACAGAGGAGAGGAGATAAAAGAGAGGAGAGGGAGAGAGGGAGAGAACAGATCAAGAGAAAGAGAGGCAGGAAGGAAAGAAAAGAAAGAAAGAAAGAAAGAAAGAAAGAAAGAAAGAAAGAAAGAAAGAAAGAAAGAAAGAAAGAAAGAAAGAAAGAAAGAAAGAAAGAAAGAAAGAAAAAGAAAGATTGTGACAAGAGGTTTGTGGTCTTAGAGGACATGACATCATAAAATTTGAAAGTTCAGTATGTTGATTCTCAGTGGAGATCACAGAATTTCTAAACTAACTCCCCATATATACTTTGCTGTTTTATTATCTTTTTAAACTTGGCAATAGCTTGTTTATTGGATGGAAAACTTTGGTCACTTTTGTGAGGGACTGTAACTGTTATTTAGAGACTAGGCTGGCCATCATCCAAAGATAATGTGACTCAATATTTTCTTGAGGGTGGAAAGAGAGAACTTACCTTTCCTTCTTCATTAAGAACACAGAGCTTTGGGGGAGGACAGTAAGGTAGAACTTTGGAGGTTGTGTTGCACTTTTACCTAACCCTGGGCTTTCCCTCACCCCTAGATGTGTCCCCTGCCTCCAGGGAATACACTGGTGGTCCTGAGTGACTGAGATGCAGGCAACCAGGCTCCTAGTACTCACACTGCACAGCCTCCTAGGTCATGCCCAGAGAGGAATACCCAAGGTCCCTCTGTCTATTAACCAACAGACAGGAAGACATGGTTTTACCTTGTTAAAGAGAAATACAAATGTAGACTGTTAGGAATGGGCAGACAGAGATTATGAGAGACAAAAATGCATCTTCATGGAAAATCCTAAAACTCTCTCTCCTGAATCTTCTACCAACAAGGTCCAAGGCAGTGCCTAGCTCTTCAAGATTCCTTAGGAAATGATCCCAGTGACATTAGAAAGAGCCACAGGCATTCTGCTTCCCAGGCATTGACAACTGCTGCCATCCCAGCTTCTGCTTGACTTGGGTTTCCATGGTCCATTTCTCTCTAACACAAATACAAATGTGGAATTTTACACACCCTGCTGCAGATGGGAGCATGGTCAGTTTGTGTTTGCCATGTGGACATCTCTGTCACCCATGCCTGCAGGATGTCATTTTGGGGTGCCCCTGTGTCTAGGTGCTGAGTGTGAGGTAGCTTACCAGAGTCCTGGTGGCTGCAATGTCCATCTGAAGGACTGGAAGTGCCAGTATCTGCCCAGGTAAGAGGAGGTATATTCTGCCCCCTGCAATGTAGGACAAGAAAGTGTGGAAGCAGTTAGTTGTTTTGTTCAACCCATTCCATTTGACCTCTACTCAGTAGAAAACCAACAGAAAGCACAAACCCAGGGAAGTCAAAGGTAAAAGCCACCACCCCACTGTAAAAGGACAGCTTGGAGCCCTTGTTGCCTTCTCAGAACTGTTTATTAACAAATGGGTTAAAATATGGAAAATCTTGCATTTTTCACTTGTAAAGGACTATAAAGTGGCAAAACAAATGCCAAGAAAAATAGTGGTAAGGGGGAAGGAAGAAGATTTGACAGTTCACTCCTTCTCAGGTGGAAGAAGATGGGGTGAAAGGGCGGGTTTGGGAGATTGTCTAGCTCAGTGTACTGTACACAGTAGATGTTTAAATAATGCACAGCAGTTCATATTTATTAAATGAGAATGACAAACATAAAATAATAAGACCCATGCACTAAATTCAGATGGAGAAACAGGAAAGAAAAGCTGAGAAAATATATCCTCAGAGTATTTTTGAATTGATGAGATTTCTAAATTGCATCATGACAAAAAACAAAACCACTAACCTCTTTCTCCTTCCAGCCAGTGCTGAGCATTCCCTCCCTAAGTGTGACTCTATCCCCCTGAGAATTAATCCAGTCCAGATGCAGAGTGAAGGGCTTGCAGTTAAGTTGAGGAAGGGGTTGCTGACCAGAAAGCAGAAATTATTCTTGACTATGAATTCCATAGGGAACCACTGTCACCTGCCACATCTGTGGGCATTACCTTGTCTTGCACTACCAGGGACAACACCATGCAGAAAGGGAACAGGAGGTATTGGGCCACATCTGTGCAACACCGGATGCCACCCAACTGTGTAAATAAAGAATTCTGCTATGTTAGGGGACATTGTGTTGGTGCCCCATCCCATAAGGGGTGAACATCCTATATCTGCAGATGGTGTATTTTTTCTTTCTCAAAATCCACGTTCAAAAATCCCTGTGTGTTCCTGTTACAACCTCAATTAAGCAACAGCAGTGTGTCTGCTTGCTCTATGAATTATACAGAGCTTATGTCTTTTGCTTTTCAGTTTCAAGTATTAGTTTCTCAAATTTAACAACCATTCTATCTTCATGAGATACACTTGAATGGTTCAGATCACCTAGCAGGCTTATTGAATGTTGCTGGCCAGCCCTGCCCCTGGGTATTCTAACACAGTAGGCTGGTGCGGGTGGGGTGAGAGGGGTGGAGGTGGTAGGGGTTTTGCATTTGTATTGACTTCCCTGGGGATGCTCAGGTTGCTGGCCTGGGAACCTCACCAGAGAGCCATGGAATTGTGGGTCATCAGGCAGAAGCCTACAGAGGGCTTCCTGGGTGGAGGCTAAGGTTAGAGGCCCTGTATGCTGGAGCACTTTGAAAACCTCCATCATACTCACATCTGCACAAGTGCTTCCTGGTGGGGGTGGCTCCCCTCAGGCCCACCTGCCTCTTTCATGCAGACACCTTCCCTGACAGAGTTTCCTGGGTCTCTCCCAGCTCTGTCTTCTTAGTGAGATGTCAGACTCTGTCCTGTCTCGCCCATCACACATCACATGCTGTCAGTGTTGTCAGGCCAGGGACAGGACACAGCCAACTCAACCAACACTCTCCACCTCTGTTTTCATGGGTTCCTTATCTTTTTCAAGGTGATGAAAGAGGAAGGTCATACCTGGAATAGAGAGGACCCTGGTCACCAGGAAGCTCCCGAGTCATGTCCTTCCACAGACCCATTCCCACGTGTCACCTGATCAAATGTTTCCAATGTGACTGCAGTGGTTGAACCCTCTACCCTAGTCCCTCTCAGCTGAACATCAGAGTTCATGTATTTTACTATTCCTTTAATACAAGTGCAGAAGTCCCCTGATGTCTTGGTAGACTTGGAGGCACTCTACCCTTCTCCCTACAGAGCCCAAATTTAGTCCTGAAGAGGAAAGAATCCTTCCTCCTTCTAGGAACATGGCTATCTCTGCGAATCCAGGTGGGGGGGCATGCATGCTCTGGAGAAGGCTAAGAGCACAGGTCAATGCTCCCAGTTCCCTTGTGCATGTGGATCAACTGGTAGACCTAGGCTGGAAATGAGATGTGGAAACAAATTCCAGTGTGATGTGGACCTTCCTACACCCCACCTATGTAAGCCAAAGCCCAGCCCATCCTTGGGAATGAAAATCGGAGATGAGCCTTGTGGGAGTTGCCATGGTAGTAGTACAAAAGTTTCCCCAAAACACTCTTCTCAGCTTGCTTTGTTGAAATTCTTTTTTTAACTACCTTTTTGGCTTTGTCCACTGGAATGTGAGCTCCACGAGAAAAGAAATTAGTTCGATATCAGTCATCATTTTATCGCAACATGGTAATAGTGATGTCATGCAGAAGCCAGGACAGAAGAGCAAGTGACAGTTGACTTGGCAGAACAAATGGGTTGAAGTTCGAGGCAGCACCAAGAAGAACTGGAATGGAGACTGTGCAGATCACGTGGGCCTGAAGGTCAGGTGAAAATGGTGTGGGGGAGACCCAGGAAGCTCTGTCAGGAAATGTGTCAACAGGAAAGAGGCAGGTGGGTGTGAGCGAAGCCACCCCCACCAGGAAGCACTTGTGAAGATGTATGATGGAGGTTCTCAAAAAGTGCTTCTTCCAGAAGAATTTGGACTAGACCCCTTTTCTTCACTGAGGAGAGGAGTGTAATGTCCTTGCAGAAGACTGGAGCTCATTTTCTCTCCCATCCTCTTGCTTTTGCAGTTGTCCCATTTTTGATGCCAGCTCTTCTCCCATACGTGACTGCCACCTTTGGCATCCTAAGCCTCAGCTTCAAGAACACCATCTTGGAGTAGGCTTCCATGCTATTCTGTTTAGATTAGCTTCCCTGATTTTTTTTTTCTCACTAGCGAAGTCCTACTGAGTGTAACAGGTATACTGAACATGGGGAACTCATGAAATGATATTGCAGCAGGCATTAAATGTGCCGTGTGTGTGTGTGTGCATATGTGTGAATGCCTTCCTCCATATATGAGTAAATTTTTGGACTATTCTCATGACTTTTTTAGTTGATCAAGGGAACTAGAAAGTTTACAGCAACTATAAGTTATAAAGACAGTATCGCTTTGCTATTGCCTAGACTAAGAATAAACATTCTCCCAGGCTGACTGACCCTGAGTACTTCTCCCTGTACTCAGTGCCTACTTGTGGCCTGCTGGGCCCTGATCCCTTGCAGATGGGAAGGGAGGAGGTCCTTCTGTCCTCTCCAATCTATTTGCTCTCCTCCTCTCTGACCTTGCTGATGTAAGGGTGAGAGGATGAGAACAGAAATTTCCTTCCTACTGAAGATGGTCCCATGCTCTCTGGCCTGCCAGTGCTTAGAGCTTTCTCTTTCACCATGGACTCTGCCTTCACTGCACCTGACTCCAAATTATTCTTTCTCCCACAGGCTTCCACCACCCCATAACCTATGTCAGACCTATCAGAGTTGGTGTCTGGGTTTACTCGTTTTCTTAGAATGACTTCCCAGCTCCAAGGTTACAACACATTTCTATATATTTTCTGATATGCCTTATTTTTCACATTTAGATATTTAGCACCATTAAAAATCTATCTTTGCATGTGGTATGAGGTAAAACTCTGCTGTATATTCTAACAAATGGATGGATGATATTCCTGGCCCAAGATGGTCTTTCTCCATGGACTTATGATTCCATATTTATCACCTCTTCAGTTCCAGCGTACACATTCATGTTTGTTTGCCAGGTATACCCTGACAACAGCACACAGCAGGCAACTTAAGCACAGAAATGGATTTGATCACCATTCTGGAGACCAGGAGCTCCTGTTCAAAGTGTTGATGGGGTTCATTTCTTTTGAGTTCTCTCTTTTTAGCTTGTGGATGACCATCTTCACCATATGTCTTCATACAGTCTTCTTGTATCCACAAAAATTCTGAGGGATGGGCCGGCCTCAGTGGCTCAGTCTGTGATCCCAGCAGTTTGAGAGGCCAAGGTGAGTGGATTGCCTGAGTCTGTGGGTTCAAGACAAGCCCGGGCAACTTGGCAAGAGCTCATCTCTACAATAAACAACAAGTGTGGTAGTGCACACCTATAATTCCAGCTACTTGGAAGACTGAGGCAGAAGAATTGCCAGAGCCCAGCAAGTTAACACTGGGGTGATTGGGAGCATGCTACTACACTCCCACCTGGGCAATGAAGTTAGACTCTGACTCCAAAAAAAAAAAAAAAAAGAAAAACATCGAAGGGATGGGGTATGACTTCAACATACCCACTTGGGAGTGCACACAGTTCAGCCTATAACAACCTGAATCTGTCCATTCCTGTGTCACCATAACAGGCACAAACTTACAGAGTACTTAACAGACAATCTGCTGTGTAGAAATAAAGATTTCTTCACAGTTCAGATATGACAACCTTTTTAAGTCTTTTTCCAATAGCTTCTCTCTCCTTCCAGAAACAAATACCTCCCATTGTATTTTTTTCTGTAAAGTGACTGACAATGTGCCCTCCACTGTATTATATTTGAACCTCTATTTTACTACTGCTCGCTTTATAAAGAAGAATGTCACCTCCTGTCTTTAAACTAGGCTGCAAACTCTCAGGGCTCAAAAAAATAAATTATTTAAGTTATTAGTAAGTATTCACAGGTGATATCATTATCAACCATCTGCAGTTGAACACTGTTGTGAGTGGTGCTTGCAGCAGTTTATATGCATCCTGTGAAGTTGAAATAAGGACCAGAGAAGTCAGGTGACTTGCCTGAGAGCACACAGCAAGTGAATGGCTCACTTGGGACTTCAAACTCCAGATTCTTTAATTTTAATTTTTATTATAAAGATGTGGGGTACAATTCAGGATTAAGTATACAAGCATTGATTATGCAGGTACCCTCACTGATGAGATATGCCCCTTCCTCCCCTAGTGGTTTCCCTTAACTGCCAATCCCACTTTCCTCCCCTGAAAGTTTCCCACTACTGCCAATATCTTTCTTGTAGTATTATAATTGTTCAAGGTCCATTTATGAGTGAGAACATATGGTACTATGTTCTTGGTTTCTGTGATCGATCACTGAGTATGATCGACTCCAGATCCATCCAAGTTGCTGGGAAGTCCATATGTTTGTCCTCCTTTATGGCTGCATAATATTCCATTGTGTATTCATACCACATTTTTTTAATCCAGTCCAGCTTTGATAGGCAACATGGTTGATTCCATGGTTTTGTGATTGTGAATAGAGCTGCAACAAACATACATGTGCAGGAATCTTTTTTGTAGAATGATTTGAGTTCCTCTGAGTATATTCCCAATAGGGGAATTGCTGGGCTATATGGAAGGTCAATTTCTAGTTCTTTCAGAAATCGACACACTGTCTTACAAAGAGGTTGAGCTAGTTTGCATTCCCACTAGCAGTGTAGAAATGTTCCATTTCCTCTGAATCCTAGCCAGCATA